>JAEHOC010000063.1:412500-564709 GCA_016834605.1 Chlamydomonas incerta | reverse complement strand
CCCACAATGGCCCTCGCTGCCCAAATACAATAATACAGTGGTGCTGTGCACCGCAGCGGCCTGCCTGGCTGTCGCGCGCGCACCGCAGCGCACCCCCAGCCCCCCACCCGCCCGGACCCTCCCCCCGACCCTC
Source organism: Chlamydomonas incerta (assembly GCA_016834605.1). Lineage (NCBI taxonomy): Eukaryota > Viridiplantae > Chlorophyta > Chlorophyceae > Chlamydomonadales > Chlamydomonadaceae > Chlamydomonas > Chlamydomonas incerta. The sequence goes on along the minus strand of JAEHOC010000063.1, from coordinate 564,576 downwards.
CCGACCCCCCAGGCGCGTGCCGTACGGTGCCTGGGTGCCGTACAAACCGCCAAAAGGACAGATCGTCACTGAGGGTTCGCACGTGGTCCCCACCGTACTACTGATTCAGCCCATTCATGCTTATCTTCCCAGTGCTGATGGGATGGGGAGTTTTCATGAAGGTATGAACGATCCATGCCCCTCTGAAGCGCGGCGACGTGACGCTCAGCCGCGGCTGGTCGAGTATGGGTCGCGTGATGTAGGCTAGGCCCTAGCCCTGCTGTGTGAGGTGTGCGCGGCGGCGCGGGGGCGCAGTGGGCGCGGTGCTGGCGGCGGGGGCGGGGTGTGCGGGTGCGGCTGTGGGGGGCGTGGGGGTGGCTGGTGGCCCCCCTTTGCCCTCACAAGCCGACGCGCTCTAGTGAGGTCGTGGATTGCTGGCATACTTGGCTGGCACACTGTCCCTGGCTTGGCGCAGGTGGTGGCAGGTCGGTTGGCGGCGGCGGCGGGGTGGCGGGCGGTACCTTGGTCGCTCGCACTCGTGCGCATCCTCCTTCCCTGGGGGCTAGGGGGGATGCATGGCCCCGAAGCGGCACGCTGCCCGCCCTCCCTGTGCCGCCTGGGCTGCTGTGCCCCATCCATGCGTGGCTGCGACTGCGCTGTGCCAGCGCACGCAGCTGTGCGTGATGCGGGCAGCGCTGGCGCTGCGTGCCTTGCGGCGGCAACACATACCCCGCCCCCCCCCCCCCACCCCACCTCCCGCCCCTCCGTCCCCCGTGCCCCCCTTGCTGCCCCACTCCCTCCCACAATGGCCCTCGCTGCCCAAATACAATAATACCAGTGGGATGCTGTGCAACCGCAGCGGCCTGCCTGGCTGTCGCGCGCGCACCGCAGCGCACCCCCAGCCCTCCCACCCGCCCGGACGCCTCCCCCGACCCATCCCGACCCCCAGGCGCGTGCCGTACGGTGCCTGGGTGCCGTACAAACCGCCAAAAGGACAGATCGTCACTGAGGGTTCGCACGTGGTCCCCCACCGTACTACTGATTCAGCCCATTCATGCTTATCTTCCCAGTGCTGATGGGATGGGAAGTTTTCATGAAGGTATGAACGATCCATGCCCCTCTGAAGCGCGGCGACGTGACGCTCAGCCGCGGCTGGTCGAGTATGGGTCGCGTGATGTAGGCTAGGCCCTAGCCCTGCTGTGTGAGGTGTGCGCGGCGGCGGGGGCGCAGTGGGCGCGGTGCTGGCGGCGGGGGCGGGGTGTGCGGGTGCGGCTGTGGGGGGCGTGGGGGGTGGCTGGTGGCCCCCCTTTGCCCTCACAAGCCGACGCGCTCTAGTGAGGTCGTGGATTGCTGGCATACTTGGCTGGCACACTGTCCCTGGCTTGGCGCAGGTGGTGGCAGGTCGGTTGGCGGCGGCGGCGGGGTGGCGGGCGGTACCTTGGTCGCTCGCACTCGTGCGCATCCTCCTTCCCTGGGGGCTAGGGGGGATGCATGGCCCCGAAGCGGCACGCTGCCCGCCCTCCCTGTGCCGCCTGGGCTGCTGTGCCCCATCCATGCGTGGCTTGCGACTGCGCTGTGCCAGCGCACGCAGCTGTGCGTGATGCGGGCAGCGCTGGCGCTGCGTGCCTTGCGGCGGCAACACATACCCCCGCCCCCCCCCCTCCCACCCCACCTCCCGCCCCTCCGTCCCCCGTCCCCCCTTGCTGCCCCAACTCCCTCCCACAATGGCCCTCGCTGCCCAAATACAATAATACCAGTGGTGCTGTGCACCGCAGCGGCCTGCCTGGCTGTCGCGCGCGCACCGCAGCGCACCCCCAGCCCTCCCCACCGCCCGGACGCCTCCCCCGGACCCCTCCCGACCCCCAGGGCGCGTGCCGTACGGTGCCTGGGTGCCGTACAAACCGCCAAAAGGACAGATCGTCACTGAGGGTTCGCACGTGGTCCCCCACCGTACTACTGATTCAGCCCATTCATGCTTATCTTCCCAGTGCTGATGGGATGGGGAGTTTTCATGAAGGTATGAACGATCCATGCCCCTCTGAATCGCGGCGACGTGACGCTGAGCCGCGGCTGGTCGAGTATGGGTCGCGTGATGTAGGCTAGGCCCTAGCCCTGCTGTGTGAGGTGTGCGCGGCGGCGGGGGCGCAGTGGGCGCGGTGCTGGCGGCGTGGGCGGGGTGTGCGGGTGCGGCTGTGGGGGCGTGGGGGTGGCTGGTGGCCCCCCTTTGCCCTCACAAGCCGACGCGCTCTAGTGAGGTCGTGGATTGCTGGCATACTTGGCTGGCACACTGTCCCTGGCTTGGCGCAGGTGGTGGCAGGTCGGTTGGCGGCGGCGGCGGGGTGGCGGGCGGTACCTTGGTCGCTCGCACTCGTGCGCATCCTCCTTCCCTGGGGGCTAGGGGGATGCATGGCCCCGAAGCGGCACGCTGCCCCGCCCTCCCTGTGCCGCCTGGGCTGCTGTGCCCCATCCATGCGTGGCTGCGACTGCGCTGTGCCAGCGCACGCAGCTGTGCGTGATGCGGGCAGCGCTGGCGCTGCGTGCCTTGCGGCGGCAACACATACCCCCCCCCCCCCCCCTCCCACCCCACCTCCCGCCCCTCCGTCCCCCGTGCCCACAATGGCCCTCGCTGCCCAAATACAATAATACCAGTGATGCTGTGCACCGCAGCGGCCTGCCTGGCTGTCGCGCGCGCACCGCAGCGCACCCCCAGCCCTCCCACCCGCCCGGACGCCTCCCCCGACCCCTCCCGACCCCCAGGCGCGTGCCGTACGGTGCCTGGGTGCCGTACAAACCGCCAAAAGGACAGATCGTCACTGAGGGTTCGCACGTGGTCCCCCACCGTACTACTGATTCAGCCCATTCATGCTTATCTTCCCAGTGCTGATGGGATGGGGAGTTTTCATGAAGGTATGAACGATCCATGCCCCTCTGAATCGCGGCGACGTGACGCTGCAGCCGCGGCTGGTCGAGTATGGGTCGCGTGATGTAGGCTAGGCCCTAGCCCTGCTGTGTGAGGTGTGCGCGGCGGCGGGGGCGCAGTGGGCGCGGTGCTGGCGGCGGGGGCGGGGTGTGCGGGTGCGGCTGTGGGGGCGTGGGGGTGGCTGGTGGCCCCCCTTTGCCCTCACAAGCCGACGCGCTCTAGTGAGGTCGTGGATTGCTGGCATACTTGGCTGGCACACTGTCCCTGGCTTGGCGCAGGTGGTGGCAGGTCGGTTGGCGGCGGCGGCGGGGTGGCGGGCGGTACCTTGGTCGCTCGCACTCGTGCGCATCCTCCTTCCCTGGGGGCTAGGGGGGATGCATGGCCCCGAAGCGGCACGCTGCCCGCCCTCCCTGTGCCGCCTGGGCTGCTGTGCCCCATCCATGCGTGGCTGCGACTGCGCTGTGCCAGCGCACGCAGCTGTGCGTGATGCGGGCAGCGCTGGCGCTGCGTGCCTTGCGGCGGCAACACATACCCCCGCCCCCCCCCTCCCACCCCACCTCCCGCCCCTCCGTCCCCGTGCCCCCTTGCTGCCCCAACTCCCTCCCACAATGGCCCTCGCTGCCCAAATACAATAATACCAGTGATGCTGTGCACCGCAGCGGCCTGCCTGGCTGTCGCGCGCGCACCGCAGCGCACCCCCAGCCCTCCCACCCGCCCGGACGCCTCCCCCGACCCCTCCCGACCCCCAGGCGCGTGCCGTACGGTGCCTGGGTGCCGTACAAACCGCCAAAAGGACAGATCGTCACTGAGGGTTCGCACGTGGTCCCCCACCGTACTACTGATTCAGCCCATTCATGCTTATCTTCCCAGTGCTGATGGGATGGGGAGTTTTCATGAAGGTATGAACGATCCATGCCCCTCTGAAGCGCGGCGACGTGACGCTCAGCCGCGGCTGGTCGAGTATGGGTCGCGTGATGTAGGCTAGGCCCTAGCCCTGCTGTGTGAGGTGTGCGCGGCGGCGGGGGCGCAGTGGGCGCGGTGCTGGCGGCGGGGGCGGGGTGTGCGGGTGCGGCTGTGGGGGCGTGGGGGTGGCTGGTGGCCCCCCTTTGCCCTCACAAGCCGACGCGCTCTAGTGAGGTCGTGGATTGCTGGCATACTTGGCTGGCACACTGTCCCTGGCTTGGCGCAGGTGGTGGCAGGTCGGTTGGCGGCGGCGGCGGGGTGGCGGGCGGTACCTTGGTCGCTCGCACTCGTGCGCATCCTCCTTCCCTGGGGGCTAGGGGGGATGCATGGCCCCGAAGCGGCACGCTGCCCGCCCTCCCTGTGCCGCCTGGGCTGCTGTGCCCCATCCATGCGTGGCTGCGACTGCGCTGTGCCAGCGCACGCAGCTGTGCGTGATGCGGGCAGCGCTGGCGCTGCGTGCCTTGCGGCGGCAACACATACCCCCGCCCCCCCCCTCCCACCCCACCTCCCGCCCCTCCGTCCCCCGTGCCCCCCTTGCTGCCCCAACTCCCTCCCACAATGGCCCTCGCTGCCCAAATACAATAATACCAGTGGTGCTGTGCACCGCAGCGGCCTGCCTGGCTGTCGCGCGCGCACCGCAGCGCACCCCCAGCCCTCCCACCCGCCCGGACGCCTCCCCCGACCCCTCCCGACCCCCAGGCGCGTGCCGTACGGTGCCTGGGTGCCGTACAAACCGCCAAAAGGACAGATCGTCACTGAGGGTTCGCACGTGGTCCCCCACCGTACTACTGATTCAGCCCATTCATGCTTATCTTCCCAGTGCTGATGGGATGGGGAGTTTTCATGAAGGTATGAACGATCCATGCCCCTCTGAAGCGCGGCGACGTGACGCTCAGCCGCGGCTGGTCGAGTATGGGTCGCGTGATGTAGGCTAGGCCCTAGCCCTGCTGTGTGAGGTGTGCGCGGCGGCGGGGGCGCAGTGGGCGCGGTGCTGGCGGCGGGGGCGGGGTGTGCGGGTGCGGCTGTGGGGGCGTGGGGGTGGCTGGTGGCCCCCCTTTGCCCTCACAAGCCGACGCGCTCTAGTGAGGTCGTGGATTGCTGGCATACTTGGCTGGCACACTGTCCCTGGCTTGGCGCAGGTGGTGGCAGGTCGGTTGGCGGCGGCGGCGGGGTGGCGGGCGGTACCTTGGTCGCTCGCACTCGTGCGCATCCTCCTTCCCTGGGGGCTAGGGGGGATGCATGGCCCCGAAGCGGCACGCTGCCCGCCCTCCCTGTGCCGCCTGGGCTGCTGTGCCCCATCCATGCGTGGCTGCGACTGCGCTGTGCCAGCGCACGCAGCTGTGCGTGATGCGGGCAGCGCTGGCGCTGCGTGCCTTGCGGCGGCAACACATACCCCCGCCCCCCCCCTCCCACCCCACCTCCCGCCCCTCCGTCCCCCGTGCCCCCCTTGCTGCCCCAACTCCCTCCCACAATGGCCCTCGCTGCCCAAATACAATAATACCAGTGGTGCTGTGCACCGCAGCGGCCTGCCTGGCTGTCGCGCGCGCACCGCAGCGCACCCCCAGCCCTCCCACCCGCCCGGACGCCTCCCCCGACCCCTCCCGACCCCCAGGCGCGTGCCGTACGGTGCCTGGGTGCCGTACAAACCGCCAAAAGGACAGATCGTCACTGAGGGTTCGCACGTGGTCCCCCACCGTACTACTGATTCAGCCCATTCATGCTTATCTTCCCAGTGCTGATGGGATGGGGAGTTTTCATGAAGGTATGAACGATCCATGCCCCTCTGAAGCGCGGCGACGTGACGCTCAGCCGCGGCTGGTCGAGTATGGGTCGCGTGATGTAGGCTAGGCCCTAGCCCTGCTGTGTGAGGTGTGCGCGGCGGCGGGGGCGCAGTGGGCGCGGTGCTGGCGGCGGGGGCGGGGTGTGCGGGTGCGGCTGTGGGGGCGTGGGGGTGGCTGGTGGCCCCCCTTTGCCCTCACAAGCCGACGCGCTCTAGTGAGGTCGTGGATTGCTGGCATACTTGGCTGGCACACTGTCCCTGGCTTGGCGCAGGTGGTGGCAGGTCGGTTGGCGGCGGCGGCGGGGTGGCGGGCGGTACCTTGGTCGCTCGCACTCGTGCGCATCCTCCTTCCCTGGGGGCTAGGGGGGATGCATGGCCCCGAAGCGGCACGCTGCCCGCCCTCCCTGTGCCGCCTGGGCTGCTGTGCCCCATCCATGCGTGGCTGCGACTGCGCTGTGCCAGCGCACGCAGCTGTGCGTGATGCGGGCAGCGCTGGCGCTGCGTGCCTTGCGGCGGCAACACATACCCCCGCCCCCCCCCTCCCACCCCACCTCCCGCCCCTCCGTCCCCCGTGCCCCCCTTGCTGCCCCAACTCCCTCCCACAATGGCCCTCGCTGCCCAAATACAATAATACCAGTGGTGCTGTGCACCGCAGCGGCCTGCCTGGCTGTCGCGCGCGCACCGCAGCGCACCCCCAGCCCTCCCACCCGCCCGGACGCCTCCCCCGACCCCTCCCGACCCCCAGGCGCGTGCCGTACGGTGCCTGGGTGCCGTACAAACCGCCAAAAGGACAGATCGTCACTGAGGGTTCGCACGTGGTCCCCCACCGTACTACTGATTCAGCCCATTCATGCTTATCTTCCCAGTGCTGATGGGATGGGGAGTTTTCATGAAGGTATGAACGATCCATGCCCCTCTGAAGCGCGGCGACGTGACGCTCAGCCGCGGCTGGTCGAGTATGGGTCGCGTGATGTAGGCTAGGCCCTAGCCCTGCTGTGTGAGGTGTGCGCGGCGGCGGGGGCGCAGTGGGCGCGGTGCTGGCGGCGGGGGCGGGGTGTGCGGGTGCGGCTGTGGGGGCGTGGGGGTGGCTGGTGGCCCCCCTTTGCCCTCACAAGCCGACGCGCTCTAGTGAGGTCGTGGATTGCTGGCATACTTGGCTGGCACACTGTCCCTGGCTTGGCGCAGGTGGTGGCAGGTCGGTTGGCGGCGGCGGCGGGGTGGCGGGCGGTACCTTGGTCGCTCGCACTCGTGCGCATCCTCCTTCCCTGGGGGCTAGGGGGGATGCATGGCCCCGAAGCGGCACGCTGCCCGCCCTCCCTGTGCCGCCTGGGCTGCTGTGCCCCATCCATGCGTGGCTGCGACTGCGCTGTGCCAGCGCACGCAGCTGTGCGTGATGCGGGCAGCGCTGGCGCTGCGTGCCTTGCGGCGGCAACACATACCCCCGCCCCCCCCCCTCCCACCCCACCTCCCGCCCCTCCGTCCCCCGTGCCCCCCTTGCTGCCCCAACTCCCTCCCACAATGGCCCTCGCTGCCCAAATACAATAATACCAGTGGTGCTGTGCACCGCAGCGGCCTGCCTGGCTGTCGCGCGCGCACCGCAGCGCACCCCCAGCCCTCCCACCCGCCCGGACGCCTCCCCCGACCCCTCCCGACCCCCAGGCGCGTGCCGTACGGTGCCTGGGTGCCGTACAAACCGCCAAAAGGACAGATCGTCACTGAGGGTTCGCACGTGGTCCCCCACCGTACTACTGATTCAGCCCATTCATGCTTATCTTCCCAGTGCTGATGGGATGGGGAGTTTTCATGAAGGTATGAACGATCCATGCCCCTCTGAAGCGCGGCGACGTGACGCTCAGCCGCGGCTGGTCGAGTATGGGTCGCGTGATGTAGGCTAGGCCCTAGCCCTGCTGTGTGAGGTGTGCGCGGCGGCGGGGGCGCAGTGGGCGCGGTGCTGGCGGCGGGGGCGGGGTGTGCGGGTGCGGCTGTGGGGGCGTGGGGGTGGCTGGTGGCCCCCCTTTGCCCTCACAAGCCGACGCGCTCTAGTGAGGTCGTGGATTGCTGGCATACTTGGCTGGCACACTGTCCCTGGCTTGGCGCAGGTGGTGGCAGGTCGGTTGGCGGCGGCGGCGGGGTGGCGGGCGGTACCTTGGTCGCTCGCACTCGTGCGCATCCTCCTTCCCTGGGGGCTAGGGGGGATGCATGGCCCCGAAGCGGCACGCTGCCCGCCCTCCCTGTGCCGCCTGGGCTGCTGTGCCCCATCCATGCGTGGCTGCGACTGCGCTGTGCCAGCGCACGCAGCTGTGCGTGATGCGGGCAGCGCTGGCGCTGCGTGCCTTGCGGCGGCAACACATACCCCCGCCCCCCCCCTCCCACCCCACCTCCCGCCCCTCCGTCCCCCGTGCCCCCCTTGCTGCCCCAACTCCCTCCCACAATGGCCCTCGCTGCCCAAATACAATAATACCAGTGGTGCTGTGCACCGCAGCGGCCTGCCTGGCTGTCGCGCGCGCACCGCAGCGCACCCCCAGCCCTCCCACCCGCCCGGACGCCTCCCCCGACCCCTCCCGACCCCCAGGCGCGTGCCGTACGGTGCCTGGGTGCCGTACAAACCGCCAAAAGGACAGATCGTCACTGAGGGTTCGCACGTGGTCCCCCACCGTACTACTGATTCAGCCCATTCATGCTTATCTTCCCAGTGCTGATGGGATGGGGAGTTTTCATGAAGGTATGAACGATCCATGCCCCTCTGAAGCGCGGCGACGTGACGCTCAGCCGCGGCTGGTCGAGTATGGGTCGCGTGATGTAGGCTAGGCCCTAGCCCTGCTGTGTGAGGTGTGCGCGGCGGCGGGGGCGCAGTGGGCGCGGTGCTGGCGGCGGGGGCGGGGTGTGCGGGTGCGGCTGTGGGGGCGTGGGGGTGGCTGGTGGCCCCCCTTTGCCCTCACAAGCCGACGCGCTCTAGTGAGGTCGTGGATTGCTGGCATACTTGGCTGGCACACTGTCCCTGGCTTGGCGCAGGTGGTGGCAGGTCGGTTGGCGGCGGCGGCGGGGTGGCGGGCGGTACCTTGGTCGCTCGCACTCGTGCGCATCCTCCTTCCCTGGGGGCTAGGGGGGATGCATGGCCCCGAAGCGGCACGCTGCCCGCCCTCCCTGTGCCGCCTGGGCTGCTGTGCCCCATCCATGCGTGGCTGCGACTGCGCTGTGCCAGCGCACGCAGCTGTGCGTGATGCGGGCAGCGCTGGCGCTGCGTGCCTTGCGGCGGCAACACATACCCCCGCCCCCCCCCTCCCACCCCACCTCCCGCCCCTCCGTCCCCCGTGCCCCCCTTGCTGCCCCAACTCCCTCCCACAATGGCCCTCGCTGCCCAAATACAATAATACCAGTGGTGCTGTGCACCGCAGCGGCCTGCCTGGCTGTCGCGCGCGCACCGCAGCGCACCCCCAGCCCTCCCACCCGCCCGGACGCCTCCCCCGACCCCTCCCGACCCCCAGGCGCGTGCCGTACGGTGCCTGGGTGCCGTACAAACCGCCAAAAGGACAGATCGTCACTGAGGGTTCGCACGTGGTCCCCCACCGTACTACTGATTCAGCCCATTCATGCTTATCTTCCCAGTGCTGATGGGATGGGGAGTTTTCATGAAGGTATGAACGATCCATGCCCCTCTGAAGCGCGGCGACGTGACGCTCAGCCGCGGCTGGTCGAGTATGGGTCGCGTGATGTAGGCTAGGCCCTAGCCCTGCTGTGTGAGGTGTGCGCGGCGGCGGGGGCGCAGTGGGCGCGGTGCTGGCGGCGGGGGCGGGGTGTGCGGGTGCGGCTGTGGGGGCGTGGGGGTGGCTGGTGGCCCCCCTTTGCCCTCACAAGCCGACGCGCTCTAGTGAGGTCGTGGATTGCTGGCATACTTGGCTGGCACACTGTCCCTGGCTTGGCGCAGGTGGTGGCAGGTCGGTTGGCGGCGGCGGCGGGGTGGCGGGCGGTACCTTGGTCGCTCGCACTCGTGCGCATCCTCCTTCCCTGGGGGCTAGGGGGGATGCATGGCCCCGAAGCGGCACGCTGCCCGCCCTCCCTGTGCCGCCTGGGCTGCTGTGCCCCATCCATGCGTGGCTGCGACTGCGCTGTGCCAGCGCACGCAGCTGTGCGTGATGCGGGCAGCGCTGGCGCTGCGTGCCTTGCGGCGGCAACACATACCCCCGCCCCCCCCCTCCCACCCCACCTCCCGCCCCTCCGTCCCCCGTGCCCCCCTTGCTGCCCCAACTCCCTCCCACAATGGCCCTCGCTGCCCAAATACAATAATACCAGTGGTGCTGTGCACCGCAGCGGCCTGCCTGGCTGTCGCGCGCGCACCGCAGCGCACCCCCAGCCCTCCCACCCGCCCGGACGCCTCCCCCGACCCCTCCCGACCCCCAGGCGCGTGCCGTACGGTGCCTGGGTGCCGTACAAACCGCCAAAAGGACAGATCGTCACTGAGGGTTCGCACGTGGTCCCCCACCGTACTACTGATTCAGCCCATTCATGCTTATCTTCCCAGTGCTGATGGGATGGGGAGTTTTCATGAAGGTATGAACGATCCATGCCCCTCTGAAGCGCGGCGACGTGACGCTCAGCCGCGGCTGGTCGAGTATGGGTCGCGTGATGTAGGCTAGGCCCTAGCCCTGCTGTGTGAGGTGTGCGCGGCGGCGGGGGCGCAGTGGGCGCGGTGCTGGCGGCGGGGGCGGGGTGTGCGGGTGCGGCTGTGGGGGCGTGGGGGTGGCTGGTGGCCCCCCTTTGCCCTCACAAGCCGACGCGCTCTAGTGAGGTCGTGGATTGCTGGCATACTTGGCTGGCACACTGTCCCTGGCTTGGCGCAGGTGGTGGCAGGTCGGTTGGCGGCGGCGGCGGGGTGGCGGGCGGTACCTTGGTCGCTCGCACTCGTGCGCATCCTCCTTCCCTGGGGGCTAGGGGGGATGCATGGCCCCGAAGCGGCACGCTGCCCGCCCTCCCTGTGCCGCCTGGGCTGCTGTGCCCCATCCATGCGTGGCTGCGACTGCGCTGTGCCAGCGCACGCAGCTGTGCGTGATGCGGGCAGCGCTGGCGCTGCGTGCCTTGCGGCGGCAACACATACCCCCGCCCCCCCCCCTCCCACCCCACCTCCCGCCCCTCCGTCCCCCGTGCCCCCCTTGCTGCCCCAACTCCCTCCCACAATGGCCCTCGCTGCCCAAATACAATAATACCAGTGGTGCTGTGCACCGCAGCGGCCTGCCTGGCTGTCGCGCGCGCACCGCAGCGCACCCCCAGCCCTCCCACCCGCCCGGACGCCTCCCCCGACCCCTCCCGACCCCCAGGCGCGTGCCGTACGGTGCCTGGGTGCCGTACAAACCGCCAAAAGGACAGATCGTCACTGAGGGTTCGCACGTGGTCCCCCACCGTACTACTGATTCAGCCCATTCATGCTTATCTTCCCAGTGCTGATGGGATGGGGAGTTTTCATGAAGGTATGAACGATCCATGCCCCTCTGAAGCGCGGCGACGTGACGCTCAGCCGCGGCTGGTCGAGTATGGGTCGCGTGATGTAGGCTAGGCCCTAGCCCTGCTGTGTGAGGTGTGCGCGGCGGCGGGGGCGCAGTGGGCGCGGTGCTGGCGGCGGGGGCGGGGTGTGCGGGTGCGGCTGTGGGGGCGTGGGGGTGGCTGGTGGCCCCCCTTTGCCCTCACAAGCCGACGCGCTCTAGTGAGGTCGTGGATTGCTGGCATACTTGGCTGGCACACTGTCCCTGGCTTGGCGCAGGTGGTGGCAGGTCGGTTGGCGGCGGCGGCGGGGTGGCGGGCGGTACCTTGGTCGCTCGCACTCGTGCGCATCCTCCTTCCCTGGGGGCTAGGGGGGATGCATGGCCCCGAAGCGGCACGCTGCCCGCCCTCCCTGTGCCGCCTGGGCTGCTGTGCCCCATCCATGCGTGGCTGCGACTGCGCTGTGCCAGCGCACGCAGCTGTGCGTGATGCGGGCAGCGCTGGCGCTGCGTGCCTTGCGGCGGCAACACATACCCCCGCCCCCCCCCTCCCACCCCACCTCCCGCCCCTCCGTCCCCCGTGCCCCCCTTGCTGCCCCAACTCCCTCCCACAATGGCCCTCGCTGCCCAAATACAATAATACCAGTGGTGCTGTGCACCGCAGCGGCCTGCCTGGCTGTCGCGCGCGCACCGCAGCGCACCCCCAGCCCTCCCACCCGCCCGGACGCCTCCCCCGACCCCTCCCGACCCCCAGGCGCGTGCCGTACGGTGCCTGGGTGCCGTACAAACCGCCAAAAGGACAGATCGTCACTGAGGGTTCGCACGTGGTCCCCCACCGTACTACTGATTCAGCCCATTCATGCTTATCTTCCCAGTGCTGATGGGATGGGGAGTTTTCATGAAGGTATGAACGATCCATGCCCCTCTGAAGCGCGGCGACGTGACGCTCAGCCGCGGCTGGTCGAGTATGGGTCGCGTGATGTAGGCTAGGCCCTAGCCCTGCTGTGTGAGGTGTGCGCGGCGGCGGGGGCGCAGTGGGCGCGGTGCTGGCGGCGGGGGCGGGGTGTGCGGGTGCGGCTGTGGGGGCGTGGGGGTGGCTGGTGGCCCCCCTTTGCCCTCACAAGCCGACGCGCTCTAGTGAGGTCGTGGATTGCTGGCATACTTGGCTGGCACACTGTCCCTGGCTTGGCGCAGGTGGTGGCAGGTCGGTTGGCGGCGGCGGCGGGGTGGCGGGCGGTACCTTGGTCGCTCGCACTCGTGCGCATCCTCCTTCCCTGGGGGCTAGGGGGGATGCATGGCCCCGAAGCGGCACGCTGCCCGCCCTCCCTGTGCCGCCTGGGCTGCTGTGCCCCATCCATGCGTGGCTGCGACTGCGCTGTGCCAGCGCACGCAGCTGTGCGTGATGCGGGCAGCGCTGGCGCTGCGTGCCTTGCGGCGGCAACACATACCCCCGCCCCCCCCCTCCCACCCCACCTCCCGCCCCTCCGTCCCCCGTGCCCCCCTTGCTGCCCCAACTCCCTCCCACAATGGCCCTCGCTGCCCAAATACAATAATACCAGTGGTGCTGTGCACCGCAGCGGCCTGCCTGGCTGTCGCGCGCGCACCGCAGCGCACCCCCAGCCCTCCCACCCGCCCGGACGCCTCCCCCGACCCCTCCCGACCCCCAGGCGCGTGCCGTACGGTGCCTGGGTGCCGTACAAACCGCCAAAAGGACAGATCGTCACTGAGGGTTCGCACGTGGTCCCCCACCGTACTACTGATTCAGCCCATTCATGCTTATCTTCCCAGTGCTGATGGGATGGGGAGTTTTCATGAAGGTATGAACGATCCATGCCCCTCTGAAGCGCGGCGACGTGACGCTCAGCCGCGGCTGGTCGAGTATGGGTCGCGTGATGTAGGCTAGGCCCTAGCCCTGCTGTGTGAGGTGTGCGCGGCGGCGGGGGCGCAGTGGGCGCGGTGCTGGCGGCGGGGGCGGGGTGTGCGGGTGCGGCTGTGGGGGCGTGGGGGTGGCTGGTGGCCCCCCTTTGCCCTCACAAGCCGACGCGCTCTAGTGAGGTCGTGGATTGCTGGCATACTTGGCTGGCACACTGTCCCTGGCTTGGCGCAGGTGGTGGCAGGTCGGTTGGCGGCGGCGGCGGGGTGGCGGGCGGTACCTTGGTCGCTCGCACTCGTGCGCATCCTCCTTCCCTGGGGGCTAGGGGGGATGCATGGCCCCGAAGCGGCACGCTGCCCGCCCTCCCTGTGCCGCCTGGGCTGCTGTGCCCCATCCATGCGTGGCTGCGACTGCGCTGTGCCAGCGCACGCAGCTGTGCGTGATGCGGGCAGCGCTGGCGCTGCGTGCCTTGCGGCGGCAACACATACCCCCGCCCCCCCCCCTCCCACCCCACCTCCCGCCCCTCCGTCCCCCGTGCCCCCCTTGCTGCCCCAACTCCCTCCCACAATGGCCCTCGCTGCCCAAATACAATAATACCAGTGGTGCTGTGCACCGCAGCGGCCTGCCTGGCTGTCGCGCGCGCACCGCAGCGCACCCCCAGCCCTCCCACCCGCCCGGACGCCTCCCCCGACCCCTCCCGACCCCCAGGCGCGTGCCGTACGGTGCCTGGGTGCCGTACAAACCGCCAAAAGGACAGATCGTCACTGAGGGTTCGCACGTGGTCCCCCACCGTACTACTGATTCAGCCCATTCATGCTTATCTTCCCAGTGCTGATGGGATGGGGAGTTTTCATGAAGGTATGAACGATCCATGCCCCTCTGAAGCGCGGCGACGTGACGCTCAGCCGCGGCTGGTCGAGTATGGGTCGCGTGATGTAGGCTAGGCCCTAGCCCTGCTGTGTGAGGTGTGCGCGGCGGCGGGGGCGCAGTGGGCGCGGTGCTGGCGGCGGGGGCGGGGTGTGCGGGTGCGGCTGTGGGGGCGTGGGGGTGGCTGGTGGCCCCCCTTTGCCCTCACAAGCCGACGCGCTCTAGTGAGGTCGTGGATTGCTGGCATACTTGGCTGGCACACTGTCCCTGGCTTGGCGCAGGTGGTGGCAGGTCGGTTGGCGGCGGCGGCGGGGTGGCGGGCGGTACCTTGGTCGCTCGCACTCGTGCGCATCCTCCTTCCCTGGGGGCTAGGGGGGATGCATGGCCCCGAAGCGGCACGCTGCCCGCCCTCCCTGTGCCGCCTGGGCTGCTGTGCCCCATCCATGCGTGGCTGCGACTGCGCTGTGCCAGCGCACGCAGCTGTGCGTGATGCGGGCAGCGCTGGCGCTGCGTGCCTTGCGGCGGCAACACATACCCCCGCCCCCCCCCCTCCCACCCCACCTCCCGCCCCTCCGTCCCCCGTGCCCCCCTTGCTGCCCCAACTCCCTCCCACAATGGCCCTCGCTGCCCAAATACAATAATACCAGTGGTGCTGTGCACCGCAGCGGCCTGCCTGGCTGTCGCGCGCGCACCGCAGCGCACCCCCAGCCCTCCCACCCGCCCGGACGCCTCCCCCGACCCCTCCCGACCCCCAGGCGCGTGCCGTACGGTGCCTGGGTGCCGTACAAACCGCCAAAAGGACAGATCGTCACTGAGGGTTCGCACGTGGTCCCCCACCGTACTACTGATTCAGCCCATTCATGCTTATCTTCCCAGTGCTGATGGGATGGGGAGTTTTCATGAAGGTATGAACGATCCATGCCCCTCTGAAGCGCGGCGACGTGACGCTCAGCCGCGGCTGGTCGAGTATGGGTCGCGTGATGTAGGCTAGGCCCTAGCCCTGCTGTGTGAGGTGTGCGCGGCGGCGGGGGCGCAGTGGGCGCGGTGCTGGCGGCGGGGGCGGGGTGTGCGGGTGCGGCTGTGGGGGCGTGGGGGTGGCTGGTGGCCCCCCTTTGCCCTCACAAGCCGACGCGCTCTAGTGAGGTCGTGGATTGCTGGCATACTTGGCTGGCACACTGTCCCTGGCTTGGCGCAGGTGGTGGCAGGTCGGTTGGCGGCGGCGGCGGGGTGGCGGGCGGTACCTTGGTCGCTCGCACTCGTGCGCATCCTCCTTCCCTGGGGGCTAGGGGGGATGCATGGCCCCGAAGCGGCACGCTGCCCGCCCTCCCTGTGCCGCCTGGGCTGCTGTGCCCCATCCATGCGTGGCTGCGACTGCGCT
The DNA here is from genome assembly GCA_016834605.1 of Chlamydomonas incerta. Classification (NCBI taxonomy): domain Eukaryota; kingdom Viridiplantae; phylum Chlorophyta; class Chlorophyceae; order Chlamydomonadales; family Chlamydomonadaceae; genus Chlamydomonas; species Chlamydomonas incerta. Next base: position 549,345 of record JAEHOC010000063.1, on the reverse strand, counting down.
GTGCCAGCGCACGCAGCTGTGCGTGATGCGGGCAGCGCTGGCGCTGCGTGCCTTGCGGCGGCAACACATACCCCCGCCCCCCCCCTCCCACCCCACCTCCCGCCCCTCCGTCCCCCGTGCCCCCCTTGCTGCCCCAACTCCCTCCCACAATGGCCCTCGCTGCCCAAATACAATAATACCAGTGGTGCTGTGCACCGCAGCGGCCTGCCTGGCTGTCGCGCGCGCACCGCAGCGCACCCCCAGCCCTCCCACCCGCCCGGACGCCTCCCCCGACCCCTCCCGACCCCCAGGCGCGTGCCGTACGGTGCCTGGGTGCCGTACAAACCGCCAAAAGGACAGATCGTCACTGAGGGTTCGCACGTGGTCCCCCACCGTACTACTGATTCAGCCCATTCATGCTTATCTTCCCAGTGCTGATGGGATGGGGAGTTTTCATGAAGGTATGAACGATCCATGCCCCTCTGAAGCGCGGCGACGTGACGCTCAGCCGCGGCTGGTCGAGTATGGGTCGCGTGATGTAGGCTAGGCCCTAGCCCTGCTGTGTGAGGTGTGCGCGGCGGCGGGGGCGCAGTGGGCGCGGTGCTGGCGGCGGGGGCGGGGTGTGCGGGTGCGGCTGTGGGGGCGTGGGGGTGGCTGGTGGCCCCCCTTTGCCCTCACAAGCCGACGCGCTCTAGTGAGGTCGTGGATTGCTGGCATACTTGGCTGGCACACTGTCCCTGGCTTGGCGCAGGTGGTGGCAGGTCGGTTGGCGGCGGCGGCGGGGTGGCGGGCGGTACCTTGGTCGCTCGCACTCGTGCGCATCCTCCTTCCCTGGGGGCTAGGGGGGATGCATGGCCCCGAAGCGGCACGCTGCCCGCCCTCCCTGTGCCGCCTGGGCTGCTGTGCCCCATCCATGCGTGGCTGCGACTGCGCTGTGCCAGCGCACGCAGCTGTGCGTGATGCGGGCAGCGCTGGCGCTGCGTGCCTTGCGGCGGCAACACATACCCCCGCCCCCCCCCTCCCACCCCACCTCCCGCCCCTCCGTCCCCCGTGCCCCCCTTGCTGCCCCAACTCCCTCCCACAATGGCCCTCGCTGCCCAAATACAATAATACCAGTGGTGCTGTGCACCGCAGCGGCCTGCCTGGCTGTCGCGCGCGCACCGCAGCGCACCCCCAGCCCTCCCACCCGCCCGGACGCCTCCCCCGACCCCTCCCGACCCCCAGGCGCGTGCCGTACGGTGCCTGGGTGCCGTACAAACCGCCAAAAGGACAGATCGTCACTGAGGGTTCGCACGTGGTCCCCCACCGTACTACTGATTCAGCCCATTCATGCTTATCTTCCCAGTGCTGATGGGATGGGGAGTTTTCATGAAGGTATGAACGATCCATGCCCCTCTGAAGCGCGGCGACGTGACGGTCAGCCGCGGCTGGTCGAGTATGGGTCGCGTGATGTAGGCTAGGCCCTAGCCCTGCTGTGTGAGGTGTGCGCGGCGGCGGGGGCGCAGTGGGCGCGGTGCTGGCGGCGGGGGCGGGGTGTGCGGGTGCGGCTGTGGGGGCGTGGGGGTGGCTGGTGGCCCCCCTTTGCCCTCACAAGCCGACGCGCTCTAGTGAGGTCGTGGATTGCTGGCATACTTGGCTGGCACACTGTCCCTGGCTTGGCGCAGGTGGTGGCAGGTCGGTTGGCGGCGGCGGCGGGGTGGCGGGCGGTACCTTGGTCGCTCGCACTCGTGCGCATCCTCCTTCCCTGGGGGCTAGGGGGGATGCATGGCCCCGAAGCGGCACGCTGCCCGCCCTCCCTGTGCCGCCTGGGCTGCTGTGCCCCATCCATGCGTGGCTGCGACTGCGCTGTGCCAGCGCACGCAGCTGTGCGTGATGCGGGCAGCGCTGGCGCTGCGTGCCTTGCGGCGGCAACACATACCCCCGCCCCCCCCCCTCCCACCCCACCTCCCGCCCCTCCGTCCCCCGTGCCCCCCTTGCTGCCCCAACTCCCTCCCACAATGGCCCTCGCTGCCCAAATACAATAATACCAGTGGTGCTGTGCACCGCAGCGGCCTGCCTGGCTGTCGCGCGCGCACCGCAGCGCACCCCCAGCCCTCCCACCCGCCCGGACGCCTCCCCCGACCCCTCCCGACCCCCAGGCGCGTGCCGTACGGTGCCTGGGTGCCGTACAAACCGCCAAAAGGACAGATCGTCACTGAGGGTTCGCACGTGGTCCCCCACCGTACTACTGATTCAGCCCATTCATGCTTATCTTCCCAGTGCTGATGGGATGGGGAGTTTTCATGAAGGTATGAACGATCCATGCCCCTCTGAAGCGCGGCGACGTGACGGTCAGCCGCGGCTGGTCGAGTATGGGTCGCGTGATGTAGGCTAGGCCCTAGCCCTGCTGTGTGAGGTGTGCGCGGCGGCGGGGGCGCAGTGGGCGCGGTGCTGGCGGCGGGGGCGGGGTGTGCGGGTGCGGCTGTGGGGGCGTGGGGGTGGCTGGTGGCCCCCCTTTGCCCTCACAAGCCGACGCGCTCTAGTGAGGTCGTGGATTGCTGGCATACTTGGCTGGCACACTGTCCCTGGCTTGGCGCAGGTGGTGGCAGGTCGGTTGGCGGCGGCGGCGGGGTGGCGGGCGGTACCTTGGTCGCTCGCACTCGTGCGCATCCTCCTTCCCTGGGGGCTAGGGGGGATGCATGGCCCCGAAGCGGCACGCTGCCCGCCCTCCCTGTGCCGCCTGGGCTGCTGTGCCCCATCCATGCGTGGCTGCGACTGCGCTGTGCCAGCGCACGCAGCTGTGCGTGATGCGGGCAGCGCTGGCGCTGCGTGCCTTGCGGCGGCAACACATACCCCCGCCCCCCCCCTCCCACCCCACCTCCCGCCCCTCCGTCCCCCGTGCCCCCCTTGCTGCCCCAACTCCCTCCCACAATGGCCCTCGCTGCCCAAATACAATAATACCAGTGGTGCTGTGCACCGCAGCGGCCTGCCTGGCTGTCGCGCGCGCACCGCAGCGCACCCCCAGCCCTCCCACCCGCCCGGACGCCTCCCCCGACCCCTCCCGACCCCCAGGCGCGTGCCGTACGGTGCCTGGGTGCCGTACAAACCGCCAAAAGGACAGATCGTCACTGAGGGTTCGCACGTGGTCCCCCACCGTACTACTGATTCAGCCCATTCATGCTTATCTTCCCAGTGCTGATGGGATGGGGAGTTTTCATGAAGGTATGAACGATCCATGCCCCTCTGAAGCGCGGCGACGTGACGGTCAGCCGCGGCTGGTCGAGTATGGGTCGCGTGATGTAGGCTAGGCCCTAGCCCTGCTGTGTGAGGTGTGCGCGGCGGCGGGGGCGCAGTGGGCGCGGTGCTGGCGGCGGGGGCGGGGTGTGCGGGTGCGGCTGTGGGGGCGTGGGGGTGGCTGGTGGCCCCCCTTTGCCCTCACAAGCCGACGCGCTCTAGTGAGGTCGTGGATTGCTGGCATACTTGGCTGGCACACTGTCCCTGGCTTGGCGCAGGTGGTGGCAGGTCGGTTGGCGGCGGCGGCGGGGTGGCGGGCGGTACCTTGGTCGCTCGCACTCGTGCGCATCCTCCTTCCCTGGGGGCTAGGGGGGATGCATGGCCCCGAAGCGGCACGCTGCCCGCCCTCCCTGTGCCGCCTGGGCTGCTGTGCCCCATCCATGCGTGGCTGCGACTGCGCTGTGCCAGCGCACGCAGCTGTGCGTGATGCGGGCAGCGCTGGCGCTGCGTGCCTTGCGGCGGCAACACATACCCCCCGCCCCCCCCCTCCCACCCCACCTCCCGCCCCTCCGTCCCCCGTGCCCCCCTTGCTGCCCCAACTCCCTCCCACAATGGCCCTCGCTGCCCAAATACAATAATACCAGTGGTGCTGTGCACCGCAGCGGCCTGCCTGGCTGTCGCGCGCGCACCGCAGCGCACCCCCAGCCCTCCCACCCGCCCGGACGCCTCCCCCGACCCCTCCCGACCCCCAGGCGCGTGCCGTACGGTGCCTGGGTGCCGTACAAACCGCCAAAAGGACAGATCGTCACTGAGGGTTCGCACGTGGTCCCCCACCGTACTACTGATTCAGCCCATTCATGCTTATCTTCCCAGTGCTGATGGGATGGGGAGTTTTCATGAAGGTATGAACGATCCATGCCCCTCTGAAGCGCGGCGACGTGACGCTCAGCCGCGGCTGGTCGAGTATGGGTCGCGTGATGTAGGCTAGGCCCTAGCCCTGCTGTGTGAGGTGTGCGCGGCGGCGGGGGCGCAGTGGGCGCGGTGCTGGCGGCGGGGGCGGGGTGTGCGGGTGCGGCTGTGGGGGCGTGGGGGTGGCTGGTGGCCCCCCTTTGCCCTCACAAGCCGACGCGCTCTAGTGAGGTCGTGGATTGCTGGCATACTTGGCTGGCACACTGTCCCTGGCTTGGCGCAGGTGGTGGCAGGTCGGTTGGCGGCGGCGGCGGGGTGGCGGGCGGTACCTTGGTCGCTCGCACTCGTGCGCATCCTCCTTCCCTGGGGGCTAGGGGGGATGCATGGCCCCGAAGCGGCACGCTGCCCGCCCTCCCTGTGCCGCCTGGGCTGCTGTGCCCCATCCATGCGTGGCTGCGACTGCGCTGTGCCAGCGCACGCAGCTGTGCGTGATGCGGGCAGCGCTGGCGCTGCGTGCCTTGCGGCGGCAACACATACCCCCGCCCCCCCCCTCCCACCCCACCTCCCGCCCCTCCGTCCCCCGTGCCCCCCTTGCTGCCCCAACTCCCTCCCACAATGGCCCTCGCTGCCCAAATACAATAATACCAGTGGTGCTGTGCACCGCAGCGGCCTGCCTGGCTGTCGCGCGCGCACCGCAGCGCACCCCCAGCCCTCCCACCCGCCCGGACGCCTCCCCCGACCCCTCCCGACCCCCAGGCGCGTGCCGTACGGTGCCTGGGTGCCGTACAAACCGCCAAAAGGACAGATCGTCACTGAGGGTTCGCACGTGGTCCCCCACCGTACTACTGATTCAGCCCATTCATGCTTATCTTCCCAGTGCTGATGGGATGGGGAGTTTTCATGAAGGTATGAACGATCCATGCCCCTCTGAAGCGCGGCGACGTGACGGTCAGCCGCGGCTGGTCGAGTATGGGTCGCGTGATGTAGGCTAGGCCCTAGCCCTGCTGTGTGAGGTGTGCGCGGCGGCGGGGGCGCAGTGGGCGCGGTGCTGGCGGCGGGGGCGGGGTGTGCGGGTGCGGCTGTGGGGGCGTGGGGGTGGCTGGTGGCCCCCCTTTGCCCTCACAAGCCGACGCGCTCTAGTGAGGTCGTGGATTGCTGGCATACTTGGCTGGCACACTGTCCCTGGCTTGGCGCAGGTGGTGGCAGGTCGGTTGGCGGCGGCGGCGGGGTGGCGGGCGGTACCTTGGTCGCTCGCACTCGTGCGCATCCTCCTTCCCTGGGGGCTAGGGGGGATGCATGGCCCCGAAGCGGCACGCTGCCCGCCCTCCCTGTGCCGCCTGGGCTGCTGTGCCCCATCCATGCGTGGCTGCGACTGCGCTGTGCCAGCGCACGCAGCTGTGCGTGATGCGGGCAGCGCTGGCGCTGCGTGCCTTGCGGCGGCAACACATACCCCCGCCCCCCCCCCTCCCACCCCACCTCCCGCCCCTCCGTCCCCCGTGCCCCCCTTGCTGCCCCAACTCCCTCCCACAATGGCCCTCGCTGCCCAAATACAATAATACCAGTGGTGCTGTGCACCGCAGCGGCCTGCCTGGCTGTCGCGCGCGCACCGCAGCGCACCCCCAGCCCTCCCACCCGCCCGGACGCCTCCCCCGACCCCTCCCGACCCCCAGGCGCGTGCCGTACGGTGCCTGGGTGCCGTACAAACCGCCAAAAGGACAGATCGTCACTGAGGGTTCGCACGTGGTCCCCCACCGTACTACTGATTCAGCCCATTCATGCTTATCTTCCCAGTGCTGATGGGATGGGGAGTTTTCATGAAGGTATGAACGATCCATGCCCCTCTGAAGCGCGGCGACGTGACGGTCAGCCGCGGCTGGTCGAGTATGGGTCGCGTGATGTAGGCTAGGCCCTAGCCCTGCTGTGTGAGGTGTGCGCGGCGGCGGGGGCGCAGTGGGCGCGGTGCTGGCGGCGGGGGCGGGGTGTGCGGGTGCGGCTGTGGGGGCGTGGGGGTGGCTGGTGGCCCCCCTTTGCCCTCACAAGCCGACGCGCTCTAGTGAGGTCGTGGATTGCTGGCATACTTGGCTGGCACACTGTCCCTGGCTTGGCGCAGGTGGTGGCAGGTCGGTTGGCGGCGGCGGCGGGGTGGCGGGCGGTACCTTGGTCGCTCGCACTCGTGCGCATCCTCCTTCCCTGGGGGCTAGGGGGGATGCATGGCCCCGAAGCGGCACGCTGCCCGCCCTCCCTGTGCCGCCTGGGCTGCTGTGCCCCATCCATGCGTGGCTGCGACTGCGCTGTGCCAGCGCACGCAGCTGTGCGTGATGCGGGCAGCGCTGGCGCTGCGTGCCTTGCGGCGGCAACACATACCCCCGCCCCCCCCCCTCCCACCCCACCTCCCGCCCCTCCGTCCCCCGTGCCCCCCTTGCTGCCCCAACTCCCTCCCACAATGGCCCTCGCTGCCCAAATACAATAATACCAGTGGTGCTGTGCACCGCAGCGGCCTGCCTGGCTGTCGCGCGCGCACCGCAGCGCACCCCCAGCCCTCCCACCCGCCCGGACGCCTCCCCCGACCCCTCCCGACCCCCAGGCGCGTGCCGTACGGTGCCTGGGTGCCGTACAAACCGCCAAAAGGACAGATCGTCACTGAGGGTTCGCACGTGGTCCCCCACCGTACTACTGATTCAGCCCATTCATGCTTATCTTCCCAGTGCTGATGGGATGGGGAGTTTTCATGAAGGTATGAACGATCCATGCCCCTCTGAAGCGCGGCGACGTGACGGTCAGCCGCGGCTGGTCGAGTATGGGTCGCGTGATGTAGGCTAGGCCCTAGCCCTGCTGTGTGAGGTGTGCGCGGCGGCGGGGGCGCAGTGGGCGCGGTGCTGGCGGCGGGGGCGGGGTGTGCGGGTGCGGCTGTGGGGGCGTGGGGGTGGCTGGTGGCCCCCCTTTGCCCTCACAAGCCGACGCGCTCTAGTGAGGTCGTGGATTGCTGGCATACTTGGCTGGCACACTGTCCCTGGCTTGGCGCAGGTGGTGGCAGGTCGGTTGGCGGCGGCGGCGGGGTGGCGGGCGGTACCTTGGTCGCTCGCACTCGTGCGCATCCTCCTTCCCTGGGGGCTAGGGGGGATGCATGGCCCCGAAGCGGCACGCTGCCCGCCCTCCCTGTGCCGCCTGGGCTGCTGTGCCCCATCCATGCGTGGCTGCGACTGCGCTGTGCCAGCGCACGCAGCTGTGCGTGATGCGGGCAGCGCTGGCGCTGCGTGCCTTGCGGCGGCAACACATACCCCCGCCCCCCCCCTCCCACCCCACCTCCCGCCCCTCCGTCCCCCGTGCCCCCCTTGCTGCCCCAACTCCCTCCCACAATGGCCCTCGCTGCCCAAATACAATAATACCAGTGGTGCTGTGCACCGCAGCGGCCTGCCTGGCTGTCGCGCGCGCACCGCAGCGCACCCCCAGCCCTCCCACCCGCCCGGACGCCTCCCCCGACCCCTCCCGACCCCCAGGCGCGTGCCGTACGGTGCCTGGGTGCCGTACAAACCGCCAAAAGGACAGATCGTCACTGAGGGTTCGCACGTGGTCCCCCACCGTACTACTGATTCAGCCCATTCATGCTTATCTTCCCAGTGCTGATGGGATGGGGAGTTTTCATGAAGGTATGAACGATCCATGCCCCTCTGAAGCGCGGCGACGTGACGGTCAGCCGCGGCTGGTCGAGTATGGGTCGCGTGATGTAGGTTTGGTCTCAGAACTGTCTGAGACCAAACACTAACAGTCTGTGATGCTGCGCTTACGACTATCTGACTTGATTGACCAAACACGGAAATGCGAGTAGTGTTATAGCCACGTTTGTGCGTTTGAGATGCGGTGGGGTTGCATGCGACCGTGGGCAGGATTGAGGGGCCGATCGCAATTCAGGCTAGGTGGGGCTCTGGTTTCAACGGGTTCCACTGTATGTGCCTACTTTTCTGCCTGTTGAACAGCATTGGGCGCCACCGCTCTAATTAGGTGATGCGCCTGCTAGTCCTACTACTGAATTGACATCGAACCTGCCTATGAAGGACATCTCTGCGCTCAGTGACATGCGTACGGCTAGCAAACTTTGCCAGGTGTGATGGTCAGGGGAGTGACCCGAGAACCCGAGAAGGGACCACCTGTAATACCACTCACTCGAAATGTAGGCTAGGCCCTAGCCCTGCTGTGTGAGGTGTGCGCGGCGGCGGGGGCGCAGTGGGCGCGGTGCTGGCGGCGGGGGCGGGGTGTGCGGGTGCGGCTGTGGGGGCGTGGGGGTGGCTGGTGGCCCCCCTTTGCCCTCACAAGCCGACGCGCTCTAGTGAGGTCGTGGATTGCTGGCATACTTGGCTGGCACACTGTCCCTGGCTTGGCGCAGGTGGGTGGCAGGTCGGTTGGCGGCGGCGGCGGGGTGGCGGGCGGTACCTTGGTCGCTCGCACTCGTGCGCATCCTCCTTCCCTGGGGGCTAGGGGGGATGCATGGCCCCGAAGCGGCACGCTGCCCGCCCTCCCTGTGCCGCCTGGGCTGCTGTGCCCCATCCATGCGTGGCTGCGACTGCGCTGTGCCAGCGCACGCAGCTGTGCGTGATGCGGGCAGCGCTGGCGCTGCGTGCCTTGCGGCGGCAACACATACCCCCGCCCCCCCCCCTCCCACCCCACCTCCCGCCCCCTCCGTCCCCCGTGCCCCCCTTGCTGCCCCAACTCCCTCCCACAATGGCCCTCGCTGCCCAAATACAATAATACCAGTGGTGCTGTGCACCGCAGCGGCCTGCCTGGCTGTCGCGCGCGCACCGCAGCGCACCCCCAGCCCTCCCACCCGCCCGGACGCCTCCCCCGACCCCTCCCGACCCCCAGGCGCGTGCCGTACGGTGCCTGGGTGCCGTACAAACCGCCAAAAGGACAGATCGTCACTGAGGGTTCGCACGTGGTCCCCCACCGTACTACTGATTCAGCCCATTCATGCTTATCTTCCCAGTGCTGATGGGATGGGGAGTTTTCATGAAGGTATGAACGATCCATGCCCCTCTGAAGCGCGGCGACGTGACGGTCAGCCGCGGCTGGTCGAGTATGGGTCGCGTGATGTAGGTTTGGTCTCAGAACTGTCTGAGACCAAACACTAACAGTCTGTGATGCTGCGCTTACGACTATCTGACTTGATTGACCAAACACGGAAATGCGAGTAGTGTTATAGCCACGTTTGTGCGTTTGAGATGCGGTGGGGTTGCATGCGACCGTGGGCAGGATTGAGGGGCCGATCGCAATTCAGGCTAGGTGGGGCTCTGGTTTCAACGGGTTCCACTGTATGTGCCTACTTTTCTGCCTGTTGAACAGCATTGGGCGCCACCGCTCTAATTAGGTGATGCGCCTGCTAGTCCTACTACTGAATTGACATCGAACCTGCCTATGAAGGACATCTCTGCGCTCAGTGACATGCGTACGGCTAGCAAACTTTGCCAGGTGTGATGGTCAGGGGAGTGACCCGAGAACCCGAGAAGGGACCACCTGTAATACCACTCACTCGAAATGTAGGCTAGGCCCTAGCCCTGCTGTGTGAGGTGTGCGCGGCGGCGGGGGCGCAGTGGGCGCGGTGCTGGCGGCGGGGGCGGGGTGTGCGGGTGCGGCTGTGGGGGCGTGGGGGTGGCTGGTGGCCCCCCTTTGCCCTCACAAGCCGACGCGCTCTAGTGAGGTCGTGGATTGCTGGCATACTTGGCTGGCACACTGTCCCTGGCTTGGCGCAGGTGGTGGCAGGTCGGTTGGCGGCGGCGGCGGGGTGGCGGGCGGTACCTTGGTCGCTCGCACTCGTGCGCATCCTCCTTCCCTGGGGGCTAGGGGGGATGCATGGCCCCGAAGCGGCACGCTGCCCGCCCTCCCTGTGCCGCCTGGGCTGCTGTGCCCCATCCATGCGTGGCTGCGACTGCGCTGTGCCAGCGCACGCAGCTGTGCGTGATGCGGGCAGCGCTGGCGCTGCGTGCCTTGCGGCGGCAACACATACCCCCGCCCCCCCCCCCTCCCACCCCACCTCCCGCCCCTCCGTCCCCCGTGCCCCCCTTGCTGCCCCAACTCCCTCCCACAATGGCCCTCGCTGCCCAAATACAATAATACCAGTGGTGCTGTGCACCGCAGCGGCCTGCCTGGCTGTCGCGCGCGCACCGCAGCGCACCCCCAGCCCTCCCACCCGCCCGGACGCCTCCCCCGACCCCTCCCGACCCCCAGGCGCGTGCCGTACGGTGCCTGGGTGCCGTACAAACCGCCAAAAGGACAGATCGTCACTGAGGGTTCGCACGTGGTCCCCCACCGTACTACTGATTCAGCCCATTCATGCTTATCTTCCCAGTGCTGATGGGATGGGGAGTTTTCATGAAGGTATGAACGATCCATGCCCCTCTGAAGCGCGGCGACGTGACGGTCAGCCGCGGCTGGTCGAGTATGGGTCGCGTGATGTAGGTTTGGTCTCAGAACTGTCTGAGACCAAACACTAACAGTCTGTGATGCTGCGCTTACGACTATCTGACTTGATTGACCAAACACGGAAATGCGAGTAGTGTTATAGCCACGTTTGTGCGTTTGAGATGCGGTGGGGTTGCATGCGACCGTGGGCAGGATTGAGGGGCCGATCGCAATTCAGGCTAGGTGGGGCTCTGGTTTCAACGGGTTCCACTGTATGTGCCTACTTTTCTGCCTGTTGAACAGCATTGGGCGCCACCGCTCTAATTAGGTGATGCGCCTGCTAGTCCTACTACTGAATTGACATCGAACCTGCCTATGAAGGACATCTCTGCGCTCAGTGACATGCGTACGGCTAGCAAACTTTGCCAGGTGTGATGGTCAGGGGAGTGACCCGAGAACCCGAGAAGGGACCACCTGTAATACCACTCACTCGAAATGTAGGCTAGGCCCTAGCCCTGCTGTGTGAGGTGTGCGCGGCGGCGGGGGCGCAGTGGGCGCGGTGCTGGCGGCGGGGGCGGGGTGTGCGGGTGCGGCTGTGGGGGCGTGGGGGTGGCTGGTGGCCCCCCTTTGCCCTCACAAGCCGACGCGCTCTAGTGAGGTCGTGGATTGCTGGCATACTTGGCTGGCACACTGTCCCTGGCTTGGCGCAGGTGGTGGCAGGTCGGTTGGCGGCGGCGGCGGGGTGGCGGGCGGTACCTTGGTCGCTCGCACTCGTGCGCATCCTCCTTCCCTGGGGGCTAGGGGGGATGCATGGCCCCGAAGCGGCACGCTGCCCGCCCTCCCTGTGCCGCCTGGGCTGCTGTGCCCCATCCATGCGTGGCTGCGACTGCGCTGTGCCAGCGCACGCAGCTGTGCGTGATGCGGGCAGCGCTGGCGCTGCGTGCCTTGCGGCGGCAACACATACCCCCGCCCCCCCCCTCCCACCCCACCTCCCGCCCCTCCGTCCCCCGTGCCCCCCTTGCTGCCCCAACTCCCTCCCACAATGGCCCTCGCTGCCCAAATACAATAATACCAGTGGTGCTGTGCACCGCAGCGGCCTGCCTGGCTGTCGCGCGCGCACCGCAGCGCACCCCCAGCCCTCCCACCCGCCCGGACGCCTCCCCCGACCCCTCCCGACCCCCAGGCGCGTGCCGTACGGTGCCTGGGTGCCGTACAAACCGCCAAAAGGACAGATCGTCACTGAGGGTTCGCACGTGGTCCCCCACCGTACTACTGATTCAGCCCATTCATGCTTATCTTCCCAGTGCTGATGGGATGGGGAGTTTTCATGAAGGTATGAACGATCCATGCCCCTCTGAAGCGCGGCGACGTGACGGTCAGCCGCGGCTGGTCGAGTATGGGTCGCGTGATGTAGGTTTGGTCTCAGAACTGTCTGAGACCAAACACTAACAGTCTGTGATGCTGCGCTTACGACTATCTGACTTGATTGACCAAACACGGAAATGCGAGTAGTGTTATAGCCACGTTTGTGCGTTTGAGATGCGGTGGGGTTGCATGCGACCGTGGGCAGGATTGAGGGGCCGATCGCAATTCAGGCTAGGTGGGGCTCTGGTTTCAACGGGTTCCACTGTATGTGCCTACTTTTCTGCCTGTTGAACAGCATTGGGCGCCACCGCTCTAATTAGGTGATGCGCCTGCTAGTCCTACTACTGAATTGACATCGAACCTGCCTATGAAGGACATCTCTGCGCTCAGTGACATGCGTACGGCTAGCAAACTTTGCCAGGTGTGATGGTCAGGGGAGTGACCCGAGAACCCGAGAAGGGACCACCTGTAATACCACTCACTCGAAATGTAGGCTAGGCCCTAGCCCTGCTGTGTGAGGTGTGCGCGGCGGCGGGGGCGCAGTGGGCGCGGTGCTGGCGGCGGGGGCGGGGTGTGCGGGTGCGGCTGTGGGGGCGTGGGGGTGGCTGGTGGCCCCCCTTTGCCCTCACAAGCCGACGCGCTCTAGTGAGGTCGTGGATTGCTGGCATACTTGGCTGGCACACTGTCCCTGGCTTGGCGCAGGTGGTGGCAGGTCGGTTGGCGGCGGCGGCGGGGTGGCGGGCGGTACCTTGGTCGCTCGCACTCGTGCGCATCCTCCTTCCCTGGGGGCTAGGGGGGATGCATGGCCCCGAAGCGGCACGCTGCCCGCCCTCCCTGTGCCGCCTGGGCTGCTGTGCCCCATCCATGCGTGGCTGCGACTGCGCTGTGCCAGCGCACGCAGCTGTGCGTGATGCGGGCAGCGCTGGCGCTGCGTGCCTTGCGGCGGCAACACATACCCCCGCCCCCCCCCCTCCCACCCCACCTCCCGCCCCTCCGTCCCCCGTGCCCCCCTTGCTGCCCCAACTCCCTCCCACAATGGCCCTCGCTGCCCAAATACAATAATACCAGTGGTGCTGTGCACCGCAGCGGCCTGCCTGGCTGTCGCGCGCGCACCGCAGCGCACCCCCAGCCCTCCCACCCGCCCGGACGCCTCCCCCGACCCCTCCCGACCCCCAGGCGCGTGCCGTACGGTGCCTGGGTGCCGTACAAACCGCCAAAAGGACAGATCGTCACTGAGGGTTCGCACGTGGTCCCCCACCGTACTACTGATTCAGCCCATTCATGCTTATCTTCCCAGTGCTGATGGGATGGGGAGTTTTCATGAAGGTATGAACGATCCATGCCCCTCTGAAGCGCGGCGACGTGACGGTCAGCCGCGGCTGGTCGAGTATGGGTCGCGTGATGTAGGTTTGGTCTCAGAACTGTCTGAGACCAAACACTAACAGTCTGTGATGCTGCGCTTACGACTATCTGACTTGATTGACCAAACACGGAAATGCGAGTAGTGTTATAGCCACGTTTGTGCGTTTGAGATGCGGTGGGGTTGCATGCGACCGTGGGCAGGATTGAGGGGCCGATCGCAATTCAGGCTAGGTGGGGCTCTGGTTTCAACGGGTTCCACTGTATGTGCCTACTTTTCTGCCTGTTGAACAGCATTGGGCGCCACCGCTCTAATTAGGTGATGCGCCTGCTAGTCCTACTACTGAATTGACATCGAACCTGCCTATGAAGGACATCTCTGCGCTCAGTGACATGCGTACGGCTAGCAAACTTTGCCAGGTGTGATGGTCAGGGGAGTGACCCGAGAACCCGAGAAGGGACCACCTGTAATACCACTCACTCGAAATGTAGGCTAGGCCCTAGCCCTGCTGTGTGAGGTGTGCGCGGCGGCGGGGGCGCAGTGGGCGCGGTGCTGGCGGCGGGGGCGGGGTGTGCGGGTGCGGCTGTGGGGGCGTGGGGGTGGCTGGTGGCCCCCCTTTGCCCTCACAAGCCGACGCGCTCTAGTGAGGTCGTGGATTGCTGGCATACTTGGCTGGCACACTGTCCCTGGCTTGGCGCAGGTGGTGGCAGGTCGGTTGGCGGCGGCGGCGGGGTGGCGGGCGGTACCTTGGTCGCTCGCACTCGTGCGCATCCTCCTTCCCTGGGGGCTAGGGGGGATGCATGGCCCCGAAGCGGCACGCTGCCCGCCCTCCCTGTGCCGCCTGGGCTGCTGTGCCCCATCCATGCGTGGCTGCGACTGCGCTGTGCCAGCGCACGCAGCTGTGCGTGATGCGGGCAGCGCTGGCGCTGCGTGCCTTGCGGCGGCAACACATACCCCCCGCCCCCCCCCCTCCCACCCCACCTCCCGCCCCTCCGTCCCCCGTGCCCCCCTTGCTGCCCCCAACTCCCTCCCACAATGGCCCTCGCTGCCCAAATACAATAATACCAGTGGTGCTGTGCACCGCAGCGGCCTGCCTGGCTGTCGCGCGCGCACCGCAGCGCACCCCCAGCCCTCCCACCCGCCCGGACGCCTCCCCCGACCCCTCCCGACCCCCAGGCGCGTGCCGTACGGTGCCTGGGTGCCGTACAAACCGCCAAAAGGACAGATCGTCACTGAGGGTTCGCACGTGGTCCCCCACCGTACTACTGATTCAGCCCATTCATGCTTATCTTCCCAGTGCTGATGGGATGGGGAGTTTTCATGAAGGTATGAACGATCCATGCCCCTCTGAAGCGCGGCGACGTGACGGTCAGCCGCGGCTGGTCGAGTATGGGTCGCGTGATGTAGGTTTGGTCTCAGAACTGTCTGAGACCAAACACTAACAGTCTGTGATGCTGCGCTTACGACTATCTGACTTGATTGACCAAACACGGAAATGCGAGTAGTGTTATAGCCACGTTTGTGCGTTTGAGATGCGGTGGGGTTGCATGCGACCGTGGGCAGGATTGAGGGGCCGATCGCAATTCAGGCTAGGTGGGGCTCTGGTTTCAACGGGTTCCACTGTATGTGCCTACTTTTCTGCCTGTTGAACAGCATTGGGCGCCACCGCTCTAATTAGGTGATGCGCCTGCTAGTCCTACTACTGAATTGACATCGAACCTGCCTATGAAGGACATCTCTGCGCTCAGTGACATGCGTACGGCTAGCAAACTTTGCCAGGTGTGATGGTCAGGGGAGTGACCCGAGAACCCGAGAAGGGACCACCTGTAATACCACTCACTCGAAATGTAGGCTAGGCCCTAGCCCTGCTGTGTGAGGTGTGCGCGGCGGCGGGGGCGCAGTGGGCGCGGTGCTGGCGGCGGGGGGCGGGGTGTGCGGGTGCGGCTGTGGGGGCGTGGGGGTGGCTGGTGGCCCCCCTTTGCCCTCACAAGCCGACGCGCTCTAGTGAGGTCGTGGATTGCTGGCATACTTGGCTGGCACACTGTCCCTGGCTTGGCGCAGGTGGTGGCAGGTCGGTTGGCGGCGGCGGCGGGGTGGCGGGCGGTACCTTGGTCGCTCGCACTCGTGCGCATCCTCCTTCCCTGGGGGCTAGGGGGGATGCATGGCCCCGAAGCGGCACGCTGCCCGCCCTCCCTGTGCCGCCTGGGCTGCTGTGCCCCATCCATGCGTGGCTGCGACTGCGCTGTGCCAGCGCACGCAGCTGTGCGTGATGCGGGCAGCGCTGGCGCTGCGTGCCTTGCGGCGGCAACACATACCCCCGCCCCCCCCCTCCCACCCCACCTCCCGCCCCTCCGTCCCCCGTGCCCCCCTTGCTGCCCCAACTCCCTCCCACAATGGCCCTCGCTGCCCAAATACAATAATACCAGTGGTGCTGTGCACCGCAGCGGCCTGCCTGGCTGTCGCGCGCGCACCGCAGCGCACCCCCAGCCCTCCCACCCGCCCGGACGCCTCCCCCGACCCCTCCCGACCCCCAGGCGCGTGCCGTACGGTGCCTGGGTGCCGTACAAACCGCCAAAAGGACAGATCGTCACTGAGGGTTCGCACGTGGTCCCCCACCGTACTACTGATTCAGCCCATTCATGCTTATCTTCCCAGTGCTGATGGGATGGGGAGTTTTCATGAAGGTATGAACGATCCATGCCCCTCTGAAGCGCGGCGACGTGACGGTCAGCCGCGGCTGGTCGAGTATGGGTCGCGTGATGTAGGTTTGGTCTCAGAACTGTCTGAGACCAAACACTAACAGTCTGTGATGCTGCGCTTACGACTATCTGACTTGATTGACCAAACACGGAAATGCGAGTAGTGTTATAGCCACGTTTGTGCGTTTGAGATGCGGTGGGGTTGCATGCGACCGTGGGCAGGATTGAGGGGCCGATCGCAATTCAGGCTAGGTGGGGCTCTGGTTTCAACGGGTTCCACTGTATGTGCCTACTTTTCTGCCTGTTGAACAGCATTGGGCGCCACCGCTCTAATTAGGTGATGCGCCTGCTAGTCCTACTACTGAATTGACATCGAACCTGCCTATGAAGGACATCTCTGCGCTCAGTGACATGCGTACGGCTAGCAAACTTTGCCAGGTGTGATGGTCAGGGGAGTGACCCGAGAACCCGAGAAGGGACCACCTGTAATACCACTCACTCGAAATGTAGGCTAGGCCCTAGCCCTGCTGTGTGAGGTGTGCGCGGCGGCGGGGGCGCAGTGGGCGCGGTGCTGGCGGCGGGGGCGGGGTGTGCGGGTGCGGCTGTGGGGGCGTGGGGGTGGCTGGTGGCCCCCCTTTGCCCTCACAAGCCGACGCGCTCTAGTGAGGTCGTGGATTGCTGGCATACTTGGCTGGCACACTGTCCCTGGCTTGGCGCAGGTGGTGGCAGGTCGGTTGGCGGCGGCGGCGGGGTGGCGGGCGGTACCTTGGTCGCTCGCACTCGTGCGCATCCTCCTTCCCTGGGGGCTAGGGGGGATGCATGGCCCCGAAGCGGCACGCTGCCCGCCCTCCCTGTGCCGCCTGGGCTGCTGTGCCCCATCCATGCGTGGCTGCGACTGCGCTGTGCCAGCGCACGCAGCTGTGCGTGATGCGGGCAGCGCTGGCGCTGCGTGCCTTGCGGCGGCAACACATACCCCCGCCCCCCCCCCTCCCACCCCACCTCCCGCCCCTCCGTCCCCCGTGCCCCCCTTGCTGCCCCAACTCCCTCCCACAATGGCCCTCGCTGCCCAAATACAATAATACCAGTGGTGCTGTGCACCGCAGCGGCCTGCCTGGCTGTCGCGCGCGCACCGCAGCGCACCCCCAGCCCTCCCACCCGCCCGGACGCCTCCCCCGACCCCTCCCGACCCCCAGGCGCGTGCCGTACGGTGCCTGGGTGCCGTACAAACCGCCAAAAGGACAGATCGTCACTGAGGGTTCGCACGTGGTCCCCCACCGTACTACTGATTCAGCCCATTCATGCTTATCTTCCCAGTGCTGATGGGATGGGGAGTTTTCATGAAGGTATGAACGATCCATGCCCCTCTGAAGCGCGGCGACGTGACGGTCAGCCGCGGCTGGTCGAGTATGGGTCGCGTGATGTAGGTTTGGTCTCAGAACTGTCTGAGACCAAACACTAACAGTCTGTGATGCTGCGCTTACGACTATCTGACTTGATTGACCAAACACGGAAATGCGAGTAGTGTTATAGCCACGTTTGTGCGTTTGAGATGCGGTGGGGTTGCATGCGACCGTGGGCAGGATTGAGGGGCCGATCGCAATTCAGGCTAGGTGGGGCTCTGGTTTCAACGGGTTCCACTGTATGTGCCTACTTTTCTGCCTGTTGAACAGCATTGGGCGCCACCGCTCTAATTAGGTGATGCGCCTGCTAGTCCTACTACTGAATTGACATCGAACCTGCCTATGAAGGACATCTCTGCGCTCAGTGACATGCGTACGGCTAGCAAACTTTGCCAGGTGTGATGGTCAGGGGAGTGACCCGAGAACCCGAGAAGGGACCACCTGTAATACCACTCACTCGAAATGTAGGCTAGGCCCTAGCCCTGCTGTGTGAGGTGTGCGCGGCGGCGGGGGCGCAGTGGGCGCGGTGCTGGCGGCGGGGGCGGGGTGTGCGGGTGCGGCTGTGGGGGCGTGGGGGTGGCTGGTGGCCCCCCTTTGCCCTCACAAGCCGACGCGCTCTAGTGAGGTCGTGGATTGCTGGCATACTTGGCTGGCACACTGTCCCTGGCTTGGCGCAGGTGGTGGCAGGTCGGTTGGCGGCGGCGGCGGGGTGGCGGGCGGTACCTTGGTCGCTCGCACTCGTGCGCATCCTCCTTCCCTGGGGGCTAGGGGGGATGCATGGCCCCGAAGCGGCACGCTGCCCGCCCTCCCTGTGCCGCCTGGGCTGCTGTGCCCCATCCATGCGTGGCTGCGACTGCGCTGTGCCAGCGCACGCAGCTGTGCGTGATGCGGGCAGCGCTGGCGCTGCGTGCCTTGCGGCGGCAACACATACCCCCGCCCCCCCCCCTCCCACCCCACCTCCCGCCCCTCCGTCCCCCGTGCCCCCCTTGCTGCCCCAACTCCCTCCCACAATGGCCCTCGCTGCCCAAATACAATAATACCAGTGGTGCTGTGCACCGCAGCGGCCTGCCTGGCTGTCGCGCGCGCACCGCAGCGCACCCCCAGCCCTCCCACCCGCCCGGACGCCTCCCCCGACCCCTCCCGACCCCCAGGCGCGTGCCGTACGGTGCCTGGGTGCCGTACAAACCGCCAAAAGGACAGATCGTCACTGAGGGTTCGCACGTGGTCCCCCACCGTACTACTGATTCAGCCCATTCATGCTTATCTTCCCAGTGCTGATGGGATGGGGAGTTTTCATGAAGGTATGAACGATCCATGCCCCTCTGAAGCGCGGCGACGTGACGGTCAGCCGCGGCTGGTCGAGTATGGGTCGCGTGATGTAGGTTTGGTCTCAGAACTGTCTGAGACCAAACACTAACAGTCTGTGATGCTGCGCTTACGACTATCTGACTTGATTGACCAAACACGGAAATGCGAGTAGTGTTATAGCCACGTTTGTGCGTTTGAGATGCGGTGGGGTTGCATGCGACCGTGGGCAGGATTGAGGGGCCGATCGCAATTCAGGCTAGGTGGGGCTCTGGTTTCAACGGGTTCCACTGTATGTGCCTACTTTTCTGCCTGTTGAACAGCATTGGGCGCCACCGCTCTAATTAGGTGATGCGCCTGCTAGTCCTACTACTGAATTGACATCGAACCTGCCTATGAAGGACATCTCTGCGCTCAGTGACATGCGTACGGCTAGCAAACTTTGCCAGGTGTGATGGTCAGGGGAGTGACCCGAGAACCCGAGAAGGGACCACCTGTAATACCACTCACTCGAAATGTAGGCTAGGCCCTAGCCCTGCTGTGTGAGGTGTGCGCGGCGGCGGGGGCGCAGTGGGCGCGGTGCTGGCGGCGGGGGCGGGGTGTGCGGGTGCGGCTGTGGGGGCGTGGGGGTGGCTGGTGGCCCCCCTTTGCCCTCACAAGCCGACGCGCTCTAGTGAGGTCGTGGATTGCTGGCATACTTGGCTGGCACACTGTCCCTGGCTTGGCGCAGGTGGTGGCAGGTCGGTTGGCGGCGGCGGCGGGGTGGCGGGCGGTACCTTGGTCGCTCGCACTCGTGCGCATCCTCCTTCCCTGGGGGCTAGGGGGGATGCATGGCCCCGAAGCGGCACGCTGCCCGCCCTCCCTGTGCCGCCTGGGCTGCTGTGCCCCATCCATGCGTGGCTGCGACTGCGCTGTGCCAGCGCACGCAGCTGTGCGTGATGCGGGCAGCGCTGGCGCTGCGTGCCTTGCGGCGGCAACACATACCCCCGCCCCCCCCCCTCCCACCCCACCTCCCGCCCCTCCGTCCCCCGTGCCCCCCTTGCTGCCCCAACTCCCTCCCACAATGGCCCTCGCTGCCCAAATACAATAATACCAGTGGTGCTGTGCACCGCAGCGGCCTGCCTGGCTGTCGCGCGCGCACCGCAGCGCACCCCCAGCCCTCCCACCCGCCCGGACGCCTCCCCCGACCCCTCCCGACCCCCAGGCGCGTGCCGTACGGTGCCTGGGTGCCGTACAAACCGCCAAAAGGACAGATCGTCACTGAGGGTTCGCACGTGGTCCCCCACCGTACTACTGATTCAGCCCATTCATGCTTATCTTCCCAGTGCTGATGGGATGGGGAGTTTTCATGAAGGTATGAACGATCCATGCCCCTCTGAAGCGCGGCGACGTGACGGTCAGCCGCGGCTGGTCGAGTATGGGTCGCGTGATGTAGGCTAGGCCCTAGCCCTGCTGTGTGAGGTGTGCGCGGCGGCGGGGGCGCAGTGGGCGCGGTGCTGGCGGCGGGGGCGGGGTGTGCGGGTGCGGCTGTGGGGGCGTGGGGGTGGCTGGTGGCCCCCCTTTGCCCTCACAAGCCGACGCGCTCTAGTGAGGTCGTGGATTGCTGGCATACTTGGCTGGCACACTGTCCCTGGCTTGGCGCAGGTGGTGGCAGGTCGGTTGGCGGCGGCGGCGGGGTGGCGGGCGGTACCTTGGTCGCTCGCACTCGTGCGCATCCTCCTTCCCTGGGGGCTAGGGGGGATGCATGGCCCCGAAGCGGCACGCTGCCCGCCCTCCCTGTGCCGCCTGGGCTGCTGTGCCCCATCCATGCGTGGCTGCGACTGCGCTGTGCCAGCGCACGCAGCTGTGCGTGATGCGGGCAGCGCTGGCGCTGCGTGCCTTGCGGCGGCAACACATACCCCCGCCCCCCCCCCTCCCACCCCACCTCCCGCCCCTCCGTCCCCCGTGCCCCCCTTGCTGCCCCAACTCCCTCCCACAATGGCCCTCGCTGCCCAAATACAATAATACCAGTGGTGCTGTGCACCGCAGCGGCCTGCCTGGCTGTCGCGCGCGCACCGCAGCGCACCCCCAGCCCTCCCACCCGCCCGGACGCCTCCCCCGACCCCTCCCGACCCCCAGGCGCGTGCCGTACGGTGCCTGGGTGCCGTACAAACCGCCAAAAGGACAGATCGTCACTGAGGGTTCGCACGTGGTCCCCCACCGTACTACTGATTCAGCCCATTCATGCTTATCTTCCCAGTGCTGATGGGATGGGGAGTTTTCATGAAGGTATGAACGATCCATGCCCCTCTGAAGCGCGGCGACGTGACGGTCAGCCGCGGCTGGTCGAGTATGGGTCGCGTGATGTAGGTTTGGTCTCAGAACTGTCTGAGACCAAACACTAACAGTCTGTGATGCTGCGCTTACGACTATCTGACTTGATTGACCAAACACGGAAATGCGAGTAGTGTTATAGCCACGTTTGTGCGTTTGAGATGCGGTGGGGTTGCATGCGACCGTGGGCAGGATTGAGGGGCCGATCGCAATTCAGGCTAGGTGGGGCTCTGGTTTCAACGGGTTCCACTGTATGTGCCTACTTTTCTGCCTGTTGAACAGCATTGGGCGCCACCGCTCTAATTAGGTGATGCGCCTGCTAGTCCTACTACTGAATTGACATCGAACCTGCCTATGAAGGACATCTCTGCGCTCAGTGACATGCGTACGGCTAGCAAACTTTGCCAGGTGTGATGGTCAGGGGAGTGACCCGAGAACCCGAGAAGGGACCACCTGTAATACCACTCACTCGAAATGTAGGCTAGGCCCTAGCCCTGCTGTGTGAGGTGTGCGCGGCGGCGGGGGCGCAGTGGGCGCGGTGCTGGCGGCGGGGGCGGGGTGTGCGGGTGCGGCTGTGGGGGCGTGGGGGTGGCTGGTGGCCCCCCTTTGCCCTCACAAGCCGACGCGCTCTAGTGAGGTCGTGGATTGCTGGCATACTTGGCTGGCACACTGTCCCTGGCTTGGCGCAGGTGGTGGCAGGTCGGTTGGCGGCGGCGGCGGGGTGGCGGGCGGTACCTTGGTCGCTCGCACTCGTGCGCATCCTCCTTCCCTGGGGGCTAGGGGGGATGCATGGCCCCGAAGCGGCACGCTGCCCGCCCTCCCTGTGCCGCCTGGGCTGCTGTGCCCCATCCATGCGTGGCTGCGACTGCGCTGTGCCAGCGCACGCAGCTGTGCGTGATGCGGGCAGCGCTGGCGCTGCGTGCCTTGCGGCGGCAACACATACCCCCGCCCCCCCCCTCCCACCCCACCTCCCGCCCCTCCGTCCCCCGTGCCCCCCTTGCTGCCCCAACTCCCTCCCACAATGGCCCTCGCTGCCCAAATACAATAATACCAGTGGTGCTGTGCACCGCAGCGGCCTGCCTGGCTGTCGCGCGCGCACCGCAGCGCACCCCCAGCCCTCCCACCCGCCCGGACGCCTCCCCCGACCCCTCCCGACCCCCAGGCGCGTGCCGTACGGTGCCTGGGTGCCGTACAAACCGCCAAAAGGACAGATCGTCACTGAGGGTTCGCACGTGGTCCCCCACCGTACTACTGATTCAGCCCATTCATGCTTATCTTCCCAGTGCTGATGGGATGGGGAGTTTTCATGAAGGTATGAACGATCCATGCCCCTCTGAAGCGCGGCGACGTGACGGTCAGCCGCGGCTGGTCGAGTATGGGTCGCGTGATGTAGGTTTGGTCTCAGAACTGTCTGAGACCAAACACTAACAGTCTGTGATGCTGCGCTTACGACTATCTGACTTGATTGACCAAACACGGAAATGCGAGTAGTGTTATAGCCACGTTTGTGCGTTTGAGATGCGGTGGGGTTGCATGCGACCGTGGGCAGGATTGAGGGGCCGATCGCAATTCAGGCTAGGTGGGGCTCTGGTTTCAACGGGTTCCACTGTATGTGCCTACTTTTCTGCCTGTTGAACAGCATTGGGCGCCACCGCTCTAATTAGGTGATGCGCCTGCTAGTCCTACTACTGAATTGACATCGAACCTGCCTATGAAGGACATCTCTGCGCTCAGTGACATGCGTACGGCTAGCAAACTTTGCCAGGTGTGATGGTCAGGGGAGTGACCCGAGAACCCGAGAAGGGACCACCTGTAATACCACTCACTCGAAATGTAGGCTAGGCCCTAGCCCTGCTGTGTGAGGTGTGCGCGGCGGCGGGGGCGCAGTGGGCGCGGTGCTGGCGGCGGGGGCGGGGTGTGCGGGTGCGGCTGTGGGGGCGTGGGGGTGGCTGGTGGCCCCCCTTTGCCCTCACAAGCCGACGCGCTCTAGTGAGGTCGTGGATTGCTGGCATACTTGGCTGGCACACTGTCCCTGGCTTGGCGCAGGTGGTGGCAGGTCGGTTGGCGGCGGCGGCGGGGTGGCGGGCGGTACCTTGGTCGCTCGCACTCGTGCGCATCCTCCTTCCCTGGGGGCTAGGGGGGATGCATGGCCCCGAAGCGGCACGCTGCCCGCCCTCCCTGTGCCGCCTGGGCTGCTGTGCCCCATCCATGCGTGGCTGCGACTGCGCTGTGCCAGCGCACGCAGCTGTGCGTGATGCGGGCAGCGCTGGCGCTGCGTGCCTTGCGGCGGCAACACATACCCCCGCCCCCCCCCCTCCCACCCCACCTCCCGCCCCTCCGTCCCCCGTGCCCCCCTTGCTGCCCCAACTCCCTCCCACAATGGCCCTCGCTGCCCAAATACAATAATACCAGTGGTGCTGTGCACCGCAGCGGCCTGCCTGGCTGTCGCGCGCGCACCGCAGCGCACCCCCAGCCCTCCCACCCGCCCGGACGCCTCCCCCGACCCCTCCCGACCCCCAGGCGCGTGCCGTACGGTGCCTGGGTGCCGTACAAACCGCCAAAAGGACAGATCGTCACTGAGGGTTCGCACGTGGTCCCCCACCGTACTACTGATTCAGCCCATTCATGCTTATCTTCCCAGTGCTGATGGGATGGGGAGTTTTCATGAAGGTATGAACGATCCATGCCCCTCTGAAGCGCGGCGACGTGACGGTCAGCCGCGGCTGGTCGAGTATGGGTCGCGTGATGTAGGTTTGGTCTCAGAACTGTCTGAGACCAAACACTAACAGTCTGTGATGCTGCGCTTACGACTATCTGACTTGATTGACCAAACACGGAAATGCGAGTAGTGTTATAGCCACGTTTGTGCGTTTGAGATGCGGTGGGGTTGCATGCGACCGTGGGCAGGATTGAGGGGCCGATCGCAATTCAGGCTAGGTGGGGCTCTGGTTTCAACGGGTTCCACTGTATGTGCCTACTTTTCTGCCTGTTGAACAGCATTGGGCGCCACCGCTCTAATTAGGTGATGCGCCTGCTAGTCCTACTACTGAATTGACATCGAACCTGCCTATGAAGGACATCTCTGCGCTCAGTGACATGCGTACGGCTAGCAAACTTTGCCAGGTGTGATGGTCAGGGGAGTGACCCGAGAACCCGAGAAGGGACCACCTGTAATACCACTCACTCGAAATGTAGGCTAGGCCCTAGCCCTGCTGTGTGAGGTGTGCGCGGCGGCGGGGGCGCAGTGGGCGCGGTGCTGGCGGCGGGGGCGGGGTGTGCGGGTGCGGCTGTGGGGGCGTGGGGGTGGCTGGTGGCCCCCCTTTGCCCTCACAAGCCGACGCGCTCTAGTGAGGTCGTGGATTGCTGGCATACTTGGCTGGCACACTGTCCCTGGCTTGGCGCAGGTGGTGGCAGGTCGGTTGGCGGCGGCGGCGGGGTGGCGGGCGGTACCTTGGTCGCTCGCACTCGTGCGCATCCTCCTTCCCTGGGGGCTAGGGGGGATGCATGGCCCCGAAGCGGGCCAGCGCACGCAGCTGTGCGTGATGCGGGCAGCGCTGGCGCTGCGTGCCTTGCGGCGGCAACACATACCCCCGCCCCCCCCCCCCCTCCCGACATTTGTATCGCGTTGGCGAGACTTCCGCGGCGCTTGGCCGCCTATTTTGCTTGAACACATGCTATGCGAATACCAAGGGTAATGCGCTAAATAGAATTGAAAACGGTGCGCCTATGAATAAGAACGTTAAATCATGGGTTTCGGCCCCGGCACGGGGCTGAAACCCATGATTTAGCTGCAAGAGCAGGCGACTTTCACTGGATTGACTCGCAACTGCTCGGTCGGGAGGTTCGCCAGTATAAACATACACTGCTTCTGTCAAAAAAACCGGCGCGACAGGGTGACCTGGGTCCAGCGGGCGTGGTTTCTGGCAGGCCGCCCACACGACCGCACAGTGGCAGGACCGAGCACCATATGAATGCGACATTACAAAGAAGGGACAGTCCGACCAAGCAAGGGAGCCCCGCACCCAGGTCAGGAGGGACCATCTCCGGCCCGAAGGGAAACCACCCTCCCCCCAGCTGGCTGCCGACCGCACCAGACGCAAAACCAGGTACACCAGGCATATAGTCCGGCGACGCCCAATCTAACGCAGCACTGCTTTCTCTCGATATCTGGTGCCGAAGCACTGTCTTCCACCAAGCCCGAAGGCGCAACACAGGGCAGCGCCCCAAACAGCAAGCAAACTGGTGTGCCGGTGGCACGATCTGGTCCTAGCCCGAAGGCTCAACGCAGGGCAGCGCCCCAAACTACAGGTCTGTGTGCCTGGGGCACGGTCTGGTCCTAGCCCGAAGGCTCAACACGGGGCATCGCCCCAAACCGCGGTCTGATAACACAACACAGGGAAGCGCCCCGAACAAGCAGGCAACACCGGCAACCAACGCAAACCGACACGCGGCCAACAGACATCCCTTCACCACCCACACCAACGGAGCGTCCTCAATCTGGCTGAGGCCCTGTGCTCCTAAGCGATGCAGGCGGCCGAGAAGGAGGCCGACGCAGACCGACATGCGGCCAGCGAGCACACCGACAACGCAGGAGCCAGCACCAGCGGAGCGTCCTCAATCTGGCTGAGGCCCTGTGCTCCTGTACGATGCCGGCTCTTGAGAAGGCGGAGGCCCAGAATTGCGAGGCCAGCAGCGCGCCACGGAGGCGCGGGGAACTTGCGCCTGCGGGCGCCGAGCCCCGGGCAGCCACGAGGACCACCCAGGACCGACGCGGAAAACGAAAATCACGGAGCCGTAACAACCCGCGAACCAGCCGCCCCGCGCGACCGGCCGCCCCGAAACTTCGATGCCAAGTCGGGGCGCAGAGCGCCTGTCTGATTCCCACCCCGTCTGAACCAATGCCGCATTCAAAGAGCCCGTAAAAGGCTACAAAAAGTTGGTAACGAAAGCCAAGGTCGACAACGAAAATGTTGTGCGCCCCCACACGAGCCAAGGCTCGCGGGCTAGGGGTTGAGCCCTAGAGGCTTAGGGGTTATGCAACGTTGCACGACTTATGCAGGGCAGTGAAGGGTGTAACACCATATGCAGGGGGTAACACCTGAGCCGCAGGGGGTTGGCGGCCCGCAGCAGTAACCAAGCACGCCAAGCATGCCGCCCCTGCTGGGGCGCCGCCGCAGCCGCCGTGGGCGTCGGGGGCCCGTACCCTGCCGGGTATGGCCGACGGGCGCGAGCGGCGCTGGCCGCCGCCACGGTGGCGCCGGCGGCGGCGGCGGCGGCGTGAGCAGCTGGGTGGCGAATGGGGCGCGGCAGCGGAGCAGCGGCAGGGGTTGCCGGGCTTGGCAGCTGCTGGCCGGGCAGGGACTCCAGTGCCGCCAGTGGGTGTTCCCGGCGGAGGGCGGCTAGCGGATGCCCGGCTGGTTGGCGGTGCTCACCTGGCGGTGGAGCCAGCAGCGGCGCTCCTACGATGTGCTGAGGATGCCTGCACGTGCTAGCGTGCCCAAGGTGGCGGTGGCACCTGCGGTGGGTGGGGGAGTGGGCGGGCCTGCCTGCCGGGTTTGGCCTGTTGCTGTTGTGGCTTGATTGGGGTTGGGGCGCTGCCGCTTGCTTGCAGAGCCTTACCTGCTGAAGCTGGTGGGTTGCCCATCTCATGCGTGCAGGTGCAGACTGTGTGGCACGGCGAGGAGCCGCTGGGCCGTCAGGCCGCTGCCGCTGCTGCTGGAAGCCATGGCGCCGCTGCCACCGGCATAGCTTGTGCGCGCCGTTGACTGTCACACCATGGGCGGCTGCCGCCGCACACCCCTGGGAAACCAGGGCCCAGTGCGAGCTGTGCTGGGCACTCACACGGAGACTGGCGAGGCGCTATCCCCGGCTGGCCTAACCGCACCGCCCCCAAACTGCCGCCGCCGGTAGCGTCGCCGGTCGCCGGTAGCGCCGCCGTGCCTGCCGCGCGTCCGCGTGCCCGCCAGCGCTTTGGGGCGTGGCCGCGGTGCGTGTGCAGCGTCAACGCTCGGTCCCACGTGTGCAGCAGCTACAGCCAGGCGTTTGCGGTGGCAGTGTACTCGGAGGTGCACCGACTGCAGCTGCCCGACCGCGAGGTCGCGGCAGGAACCAAGCACGCCGTGCATGCCGCCCCTGCTGGGGCGCCGCCGTCGCCGCCGCCGCCGCCGCCGTTGGCGTCGGGGGCCCGTACCCTGCGGGGTACGGCTGCCGGGCGCGGGCGGCGCTGGCCGCCGCCACGGCGTCGCCAGCGGCGGCAGCAGCGGCGGCGCTTAAGGACGGGCTTGGAAGCTTCTGGCCGGGCAGGGACCCCATGCTTACGCGCTACCGGGACTGGAACTTGGTGCTGCTGCTTCTAAGCTGTGGCCTGACGGCAATGCGGCGCCGGCGGCGATCACAGCGCGGGGCGGGGCCGCAGCTGTCGCAGGCGGGGATGCCGACCCCACAGCAGCTGCGCCACCGGACGCTGCGGTGCCCATGGACCCTGATCACAGCGACGGCGACCGTGGCCGTGGCGACACCGGCGCTCCCGGCGCACCGCTCGCCGCCGCCGGGCGCTTAGCAGTTGTCGGCGCTGCTGTAGGTGTTGAGGCCAGCTTGCCATCGCTGGCTGCTGCCGCCGCGCGGGCCCGTTGGCTCCAACTAGTCACCCTCCTGCAGCAGGGCCACACGGGGCATCAGGTGGCACCGGCGCTCGCACAAATTGCCGCGCCGGGACCGCCGCCGGCGCAGGCGCCACCTCAGCACATTGGCGGCCAGCACCCGCGACGCCCACAGCCGCCACGCTGGCGGCCTCTCACGCCGCCGCCGGCCTGCGCACGGGGCAACCGCCGCTGGCAGTCCCGATGGCGGCTGTGCCGCCAAGTCCCGCACCAGCGCCACCGCCGCCGGCAGCCGCTGCGGCCTCGCCGAACGGGCTGGTCGGCACACTGGCGAGCGGGGTGTGGCGCCGACCCGCTGACAACCGGGCCGCGCGTTGGGGCCACGACTCCACAAGCTGGGCGGCTCTAACCGGCACAGCACGCGACAGGCCGGACTGCACGGACAGCTGGCTGCACATGCCGCTGATCGTGGCGGCGCTGCTGCCCCGCAACGTGAGCTTAGCTGCCTACCCCTTCCTGCGTGACCCGCCGCCAGGCCTGCAGCCAGTCATTGATGCGCTGCGCCGGGGTTGTGACGCGTGCGCTCCGGCCTGCGGCGGTGCCATTACGGCCGCTCGCCTGCTGCTTGACGGGCACTGGCACGTGCCGGCGGCGGTGCAGGAGCTGGTCATGCAGCAGGCGCTAGGCAACGCGCACGGCGTCATCGCGGAGCTGGTGATGACCTGCAAGCTCCTGGCCGCGGCGGCAGCTGTTAAAATGCCGACGCCGGACACGACCGTGAATGGCAAGGTACGGTGGGGACGAGTGCGTGCCTGAGTTTCGTCCGCCTCCCCAACACTCGAGGCACATTCTCATTGCCACCCGGCATTACATGTGTGTCACCCCCAACACGCCCTGCAAACTCCACCCGCTGTGAATCCAGGGCTCCTGCTGCCGCCCCCAGAAGCGCTGGTAAGTGCCAGCGCCAGCAGGTTGTGCCGCCGTTGAAAGCGGCTCACGACTACCCAGCACACTTCCACGGTGGCAGGAGGTGAGGCAAGAACGCCTGGCAAGAAGCATGACCGGCCCACCACACTGCGCCAGCGCTATCATCTTCACGGCAGTCATGCGGCTCCCCTGCGGCCTGGAAACCGGCCGTTTCGCTGTGGCCGTGCCAACACGAGAGCTGCAGGGCCACAGCCACCCGCCACCAGCACCCGTCCAGGTGAGCACCAACGCCAAGCCAGCGGGGTGCCTGCTTGCAACTTCCCACGCTCACACAGCATGGCGCCGCCGTTGCTCCCGATCTAACAACCACGCGTTTTGCTTGCCCAACTTGTGACCGACCACACCCATGTACATACCCACGCCCACACTTGCACAAAGGAAAAGCAGGGGGCGCAGGTGACCTGGCGGGGATGGTGCGACTGCCGGTAGCAGACTAGTGTTGCTCCCATCTGTCGTTACCTACACTCTTGTTTACACTCGGCGTGTCGCATTTCCAAGTAGGTGCGTCTTCTGTTACGAGCCTGGGATGCGTTGGAGGCGCAACCAACTGGAGCGGCACGGGACGGGGGGGGGACTAGCGGGACTGGCTGCAGCATGGCAGTAGCATTCCTGTGCCGCAAGATAAGTTGTCCGTGGGCGCTTCGCTTAGATCTTGCTGCATTGCGATCTGCCCGCACATAAGACGATGGTATTACAGGAGCGCTTCGGGGGCGCACTGTGCCGCCTGCATAGCCGCGGTGTGACTCAAGGTGTGACCCGCCCGCAGCGGAGACCCGTGGTTCGCCAAAAAGCACAGAAGCCCCGCCGGCGCCTCCCAGCACTTGGGCATTAGAACTTCGCCATTGCCAATGCACAGCGTTCCGAATGTTTCGCGCCCTTTCAGCGCTTGCTCTCGGAGCGCGCGACTCTCGCGCAGCCCCATGCAGTGGCCCCGCCCTCACAAGCCGCCGCACCCGCTGCCTGACGCTAAGCTCTCAACCAGCTCTCGTTTACACACGCTCTCTTTGCACACTGTCTGTAACCTTCTTCGCCCGCAGCCCTCACCGGCCGCCAGGACGTAAGCCGCTCGCGTCCGGTGTGAGGGCCCAACGTGAGAGGCTTACCTGCTGGCGGCCGGTGAAGGCGGCGAGCGAAGAAGGTTCAGGGAGTTTTTGAAAGAGATCTGTGGCGACCTGCAGGGCTTGCGCGCTGGAAAGGGCGCGAAGCATTCGGAAAATGCTGCCACCGCCAGCCGCTGACGGCAGGCCCCCACTGCTCTTCGCGCTCGCTCTTACCCGCCCTGCAGCCAATGCACTTTGCAGATCTCTCACACCAACATGTGGCAGGTGAGACTCGCCAGACAGTGTGCGGGCGCGCGCAGTCTCTTGCTTGCTTGCTGCCGCCTTGCCTGCCCACGCCACACGCTTGACGCGCAATCCTGACCGCTCACGCCCTCCACCTCTCTCGGCCCTGCCCTCTCCCCCCTTCCTTGTACCATCATGGCAATCCCCCCCTTCGCAATGCCGTCTGCCGCGCCCGCGACTGCCGCTGCCCTGACCAGCGGCGGCCGCTGCGACGCCTGTCGGCACGCCAACCGACACCCTGGCCCAGTTCACCGCCGCCCCGCCTGGTAAGCACGCACTGCGGCTATGGCCATGGTTGCAGCTGCTGCGGGTTGCGACGTTGCGCGTCCATAGAGGGCACCCTAGGCAGAAACGGTGGGGAACGGCGGGTAACCACCGCGCATTGGCGTCCGTCCTCTGGCTCTGGCTGCGGCAGGGACGCCACGACGCCACGCCACGACACTGCACACCCTCGCTCCCTCACGGCCTCGCGTTGTGCTCACTTGAACAGGGTTGCTGGCACCGCTTTTTCGTCGCTCCACGTTCCCACTGGCGATGTCCTGCGGCGATGGCCCTTGCCGCCATGCGCCGCCCCCGACCCTCATCAACATCTCTCCCCCAGGGAGCCCAGACTCGCCCTGTCGCCCTGTGCTGTTGGGGTTTGCGGCTGCAGCGTAGACGGGCACGCTTGGACCACAGCCCGGGTTGGGACATGTCGCATCGATAGATAGATAGCGGCTTAGGCAGGCACAGTGCGGTGGTGCCCACCCACCAAGACCTCCGTTGCATGCTCGCAGGTACTACGCGCCGACTCACCGTGCTACCGGCCTGCCTGCACCGTCACCAGCCCGGTCTACCCTCTTCACTCCTCCTTGGTGAGGTTATTTCGGGAAGGTTTGCAGCAGAACTACCCGGTCGTGAGCTGCCCCGTCATGAGTTGCGGAACGGCACGAGCAGTAGCACTTGCCATTCATGCGCAACGGGGCCAACATCACTCGATGTGTCAAACCATCCGTAGCGACCGCACCAACGCCGTCGGCAGCAGTGTGCGTGGTACCACCGCACCATACATGCTGCGCCACGGCCGCCTTACCCGTGGACCACCCGACTACCCCACGCCCGCCCGCCG
Source organism: Chlamydomonas incerta (assembly GCA_016834605.1). Classification (NCBI taxonomy): domain Eukaryota; kingdom Viridiplantae; phylum Chlorophyta; class Chlorophyceae; order Chlamydomonadales; family Chlamydomonadaceae; genus Chlamydomonas; species Chlamydomonas incerta. The sequence goes on along the minus strand of JAEHOC010000063.1, from coordinate 518,375 downwards.
TGCTTGACCACGACACGCAGGTGCAGCCGGCAGTCCATGCCCATCTCGGCCGCCTCAAGCCAGTGCCACCCCGCCCAGCCCGTGCGTGAACGCCCCACCAAGACCGCCATGCGCCCCAGCACGTGCGCCGACACCTCCGGCACCATCACCGGCACCCTGATGGCCTTCTACCCGGGCACCTCCCACCAGCCCGACCCCAACATGCCCGCCAATACCCCTTCGCGGCGGATATATAAGATGGTCATCGCCACGGACGCCGGCCCCCAGTAGGTCCTCAAGACCGTGTGGGACCGGAATAACAAGGGCTTCCCGCAGGTCATTGACCAGCGCACTGGGCGCCACAACACGCGCCCACCGCGGCGCCCAGTGCGGGGGTCCACAACCTGCGGGAAGCCCTTGTTGTTACGATCCCAAACCGTCTTCAGCACCTGTTGGGGGCCGGCGTCCGTCGCGATGACGAGCTTGTCCGCGGCGAAGGGGGTGTTGGCCGGCATGTTGGGGTCGGGCTGGTGGGAGGCGCCCGGGGAGAAGGCCATCAGCGTGCCGGTGATGGTGCCGGAGGTGTCGGCGGACGCGCTCGGGCGCATCGCGGTCTTGGTGGGCGGGCCCACGGGGGCGGGCCGGCGGTGGCGGCGGCGATGAGCACGGCCTGTGGGCGGCACCTGCATGGCGCGGTCAAGCACGGTGGGTGGGGAGGCGCGGGTGTGTGGACCCGGCGGTCTCAGCAGACGATCTTCAGCGCACGCGCTAGGCCGCATGGCCGTCGTGGGGGTTGGGGGCATGGGCGCGGGGCGGCGGTGGCTTAACCTGGTGCGGACGCGCATGGACGCCTGGCGTGAAAGCACTCACCTCGTACCCATACCCACCCGCAACTTCATTGCACGCTTACAGATACGATGTGCCGCGCGCGGCGCTGCATGGCCCCTGCCTATGCCACGCCCCTGCCTGCGCCATCATCAACCCCGACCCCGCCCTCGTCGCTCGTGCGTGGTAAGACCGGCTCGGGGCATGAGGAGGGCTGCAGCAGACGTGTCAGGTTGTGAGTTGCAGTACGGCACGACCAGTAGCACTCGCCAGTCCTGCGCGAGGGAGTGCCATCAGCACTTGACGGTTCCAACCATCCACAGCGATGGCGCCACCACCACCACCACCACCACCACCACCACCACCATCACCACTAGCTGTACGTTACCACTGCCCATGCGACCCCACGGCACCCTTACCCACGAACCACCCGACTAACCCACGCACCCACTGCCAACCCGCCCCGTGCTCGCCCACCACATGCAGGTGCATCCCACAGTCCATCCCCACCTCCACCGCCTCCAGCCAGTGCCGCCCCGCCCGATCCCGTGCGTGAACGCCCACAAGACCACCATGCGCCCCGGCGCGTGCACCGAGTGACGCCGCCGGCACCGTGTCCTGCGGCCTCACGGTCTTCTCAACACCATAGGCCGCGGCGCGCTGCTGGTGCCGCGCTTCCTGGAGGCTGGACGGCTGTGCCAACTGCGCCAACGCCGACGGCCCCGCCCACGGAGGCGACACGGTAGGCTGGCACTGCAGCGGCGACCTTCGGGCGTGCAGCAGGTCACCGCTGTAGTGCCACCCCATAGTCTCGTCACCGGGGCTGGGGCAGTCTGTGTTGCCGCAGTTGGTGCGGCCCTCCGAGTGGGGCTGGCCGCACTGCCCGCACCTGCGGGAGTGAGTGTGGGGCGTTGAGGGTTATCGGACGTGGCGGCAAGCAGTGCGCAAGGGGAAACGCATACGTGCTTCGAAGCAGCCCCGCATAACCATGCCGGCCTCCAACTGCACAGGACGGCAACGCCGAATTCGTCAACAACGACACGGTGGTCGCCAATCAAGGTGGCCCCGCGCGCGCCCCTGGCGCCCCGCATCCTGGAGCTGGGCGCATCTAACGTGTTAAACGTGTGCAACTACGCGCACGTCTGCCACGAGGTGCTGCATACCTTCGGTATCACGCCAAGGGCAGCCGGAACGCCGCGTTCGTGGCATGGTCCAAGGTGCTAGCTGCCTGGAAGTCCGGAAGTCACACGTAGTCCTTGGACCACGGCATGAAGGTGGCGTTGCCGGCTGCGCGGGGCGTCACACCGAACGTGCCGAGCACGTTGTGGCAGACGTGCGCATAGTTGCACACGTTAGATGCGGCGAGCTTGAGGATGCGCGGCGCCAGGGGCGCGCGTGGTGCGACCTTGGCGACGGCCGTGTCGTTGTTCACGAAAACGTCGTTGCCGTCCTGCGTAGGTCGGTAGGGGCCCGTAGGGTGATTGTGGGAGTGAGCCGCGGTGCAGGGTTGCGGGCGTGTGCCCCCCATCTCTCTCGGCCCTTTCCCCCCTCAGGTGCCCAAGGCCGCCCACCACGCCCGCGACCGCCGCTGCCTTGGCCTGCGGCGGCCGCTGCCGCACCTGTCGCTACGCCAACCTCACCGACCCTGACCCACTTACTCTACCGCCGCCCGCCTGGTGAGCAACAGCCCCGCTTGTCACTGCTGCGGGTTGCGACGTTGCGCATCACCAGTTGCCACCCTAGGTAGAATCAGCGGGGAACCACAGCCCGGTGAAATCCGCGCTCTGGCACACTCGTGCGCTCGACCTGCTGCCGGGCAAGCTTTGCCGCTAACACTAACTTCTTTCGTGCTGTTTATTGCTGGCTTGGAGCTCAAGGTGACGTCTTACATTCGCATTCACTCGCAAGCACTAAGCTCACACCGCAACACCTCACGATCGCGCTCACTTGAATAGGTTTGCCGGCGCGGTTCCAACACCGGCTCCACGCGGTTCCCTGGCGACGGCTCATACCTCACTGCGCCGCCCCCAACCCACATCCCCATCTTTCCCGTGGTGAGACCAGACTTGCCCTCTTTTGATGTGGGTGAGATAGATGTGGGTGCTGCAACCGTGCGTGCCTGAACAGACTTTGTTATGAAAGTTAGGGCTGCAAGAGCGTCACCAAATGCGGATGCCTCACCTGACCCTGCAACCGCACATTTGCAGGCAACCTGAACCCCGGCGCCCGCATCTGTGGGTAGACGTACAACACCACGTACAACACGTACGCAGGCCCACATGGCCGACAACGCCGACCCCCAGGTAAACTCTTGCAGCTCAACTCGGGGCACAATGTGCACGCACTGCACACGCGCGATTGCTGCCCGCCCAACTCCCTTCACTCACGCCCTGACGCTGCCCCTCGTGTGGCCACCGCTCTTGGCACCGCTTCTGTTGCTAACCTCGGGCGTGCACTGCTGCGACCGCCCCACCTGGTGAGCTGGGAGCCCTGCTTTCTGCTGCACTGAGAGTTTGGTTCAAACTGACTTGCCCGTTCCGTTTCTTGACCGACACCGTACCCTTGACCGTACCCACCTGTGCGCTGCCCTACATCCGCGCAGAACGCCCGCCAACCGCCCCTGCGGCATTCCCGACAACTGCTGCTGCTGGCCTTCTCGCCGGGCGCCAGCCACTAGCCGAACCCCAGCATGCCGGCAGCACGCCCTTCCCCGCCGACAAGGCGATGGCGAGTGTCAAGACGAGTGCCGGTGATGGCGAGCTCAAGGCCACCTGCGATCTTGAGCGGGTCGTGGTCGCCGGCGGTGGTCGCGATGACCGCCTTGTCGGTGGCGAAGGGCGCGCTGGCCGGCATGCTGGGGTCTGTGGCTGGGGGCTTGCACCGGGGGAGAAGGCAGCGAGCCCGCCGGACACACTGCCGCCAGCGTCGGTGACGTGCTGGAGCGCATGGCGGTCTTGGTCGGTGGCCCAACGGGCTCGGGGCGGCTGTGAGAGGTGGTGGCGGGTTACGTTGACTGTGGGCAGTAGTACCTGCGCGTGATGGGCGGGCACGGGGCATGCCGGCGGTGGGTGCATAGGTTAGTGCATCACCTGCATGTGTGTGTGGTTACAGAGTGGTGCGCACGTTCTTGCGTGCCTTCCTGCTGCGTGTAAACCGGAGGCCCGGGCCGGGGTGACCCTTATAACGCCAGTGCATGATTGTCCTATTTATTGTTCTCCCCTTGCAAGGGGGACTTCCCTACTTCTATGCTCCCAGATGGAGCTGAGTAATGCAGCTAACTTGACAGGCTCAGATTTCAGCATCACTTCGCGCATGCTTAGGCTAAAGTCTAGGCCACTGCACGCTCGTAACTCGGTGTAGGCAGCACATTGCATCAGGACGTGGTGCTCATCCTCCACCTCATTGGCCGTACATAGTGGGCACGTCCTCTCCTCCCTAGGCCTCTCCCAGGCACGGTTCGCGGTGATTGGCCAGCAACATAAACGGAATCTCATCAAAAGCTTATGCTGTGCAACCGGTATGAATGCTCTACTGTGTTCGTGCAGGGTCGGCGGCGCGGACCCTAGTGCGCTTAGCCCCATCCAATGCTTGTGTTTGCACATGTGTATGCCGGGTTGCTTGCCGTCTGAAGGGAATGCGTGCGGGTCCGCTACCAGCCTCTCGTGCTCCCACGCCCTCGTCAAATGGCCCCTGAAGGTAGATAAGATAGGTCCATCGGGTAGGACCGTGCTTGCCCTCCACTCCTCTCTGGACTCGTGTGTGCCTGGCCAATGCCACGCGTCGACACCCTGTGCCGCCACAAAACGGAACAGCCGCGCGCACCACCCATCTCCCATTGGATTCGCCCATGCCTCCCGTGCCTCGTCGACTAGTGCATCAAAGGCCAGACTTCTGTTTTGCGCGGAAATCCTATTGTAAAAACCCAGACATTGTTTGGCTATGAAAAAGTGCAGCGGCAGTCACCTGGCACCGCATTCCAGTCCACACCCATGACGTGCTCGCCAATCAAATGGCGTTATGTTCATGAGACACTGATGTTACTAAAACGCGCCACGACCGAATTATGATCGTGGCCTGATGTAATTCACTTCGTATGCAACTGCATCTCTATCTCCAATCCCGGGGGTAACGGTCTAGCAGTTCCGCGGCGCGCATCAAAGAGTGGTGGAGAGGAAGGTAGGGGAAAGGCACAGCACCATATCTGCACGCAACCTGCAACGCGAGCAAGCCACAACAGCCACCGAAACCCAAGAGCACCCGCCCTAGGCAAAGTAAGGGCAGACTGGCGCCCCCAACACAGGCGAAGCGCCCAAGGCCGGCAACCTAAAACCCGTACCCAAGCCCCCAAACCACAGCGAGCACATGAACGAACCACCGCCGGCGCACACACAACAAAACGCCGGCACACCCGCACAACCTCGGTCCCTCGAACTTCATCACCAGCTTCACGGGTTTGTCCTGCATGTGTGCGTGCTTGTGCGTGTGTGTGTATGGAGGAAACACACAAGGATTGTGCACGCGATGCAGCGCATCAGTGCCAATGGTATGGGTCGTTTCCACAGGTGTGAGCGTTCCATGCCCATTTGGCGATCGCCAGCGCCACTCTGATCCCCCGCATGGGGAATGACGGCCGCGTGATGCTAGATCCTAGGCAGGCTCTGTGAGGTGCGCGCGCGGGCGGGGGCGCCACTTGGGGCGCGGTGCCCGTGGTGCCGTCTAACGGCGGGTGCGTTGTGTGCAGCCGGCCAGTTGCAGCCATATGTGTGCATGCGCGGATTCCCGTTGTGGGCCAGCACCTTGAATCGCGACTAAGCGCCTGCACCTGCTCTGGAGTGTAACTGCATTACTATCGGGAATGCAAGTTCTACCAACCCGTTGCCCGCTTGATGTCGCCCAGAACTAACGCTGGCCCAACCTGCACGCAAGCCGGCATGACCGCAGCCACCCTTCCTCATGCTCCTCCCCCTCCCCCATCTAGGCCCAGTAACACAATGCACGTGCGCCTGTCCTTTTCCCCACAGTCTGCTGCTTCGCGGGGCAGCGCGCACCCATGGAACCTCGCCCTTGCCTCCACCCGTGCCTGCGCCATGCACGCTGCCTCGAAAAACCGGCAGCCAAGCGTGGTTCTTGATTGCGTGTCTCTACGTTAATTACTTGATTGCCTAGGTGTGCTTTACCGCTGCTTCAAGTCCACCTGGCGGAAGACCACTTGCAACACCGCTTCATTGCCCGGCTCGGCCCTCCTCACCGCTCGTCGCTAGCTTGGTTTAAGCCTTTCAAAGATTTCCAGTTCAAGTTTCGGCAAGGACGGCAGCTGCCTGGTGCGAGCTTCCGCACGATGGCCGCAGCGGTGGACGCGGTGGACCTTGCGTCGGATGAGACGCCACCGCCACGCAAGCGTCTTCGAGCTGAGGAGCCTCCTGCGGAGGTGCTGAGCCTGGTAGACAGCGACGGTGGGTTTGCCTTGTCAATTCTCCACGCCGCTATCGGGAGAGCGCTGCCAGACCAGGGCCTGCATTCTGCGATTTAAGCACCCGATAGAGCACACATATTGGCAAGGAAGAAGGCCGTGTTTGCTAGCGACATCTACTGGCCCGCTGTGCTCTGTGCTCGCGCTCCTTACAGCACTTCACCCATATGATGCCTTTGCAGATGATGTAGGGCCTCCAACAGGGGCTGCGCAGGACGCGGGAGCTGCGAGGGTGAGTTTGCTCAACGTTGGGTTGCGGAGAATCGCGGTTTGCGAGACGAGCGCTTTGCGGAGACGAACGTAAACGTATGCGCTACTGGCTTTCGTTGTTGGGGGGGATGCTGCAGGTGCCGGAGCGCAGCGGTCTCTTGTGGGGCGCTCTAGGGGCCCACGCTGGCGCGGCGGGTGGCGCGGCGGGTGGCCCGGCGTCTGCAGCACCAGCACCGGCACCAGGTGATGGGCTGGGCGGCCTGGGGCGACCGGTGTACCGGCCGCCTTCAGCACGATTCCGGCGCCCTGGCGCTGCTGGTGCCGCTGCCTTGGCTGGCGGCGGACAGCAAGGAGACCAGGGGGCGCCATCGGGTCCGTCGGTTATCGAAGTGGCGGACGACGATGAACAGGAATACGGCCAGCAGGCCCCAGCAGCAGAGGCTAGGCCGCAAGCGGCGCTCCTCGGCCGGTCAGGCATGGCGATGCGGCATGAGCCGGTCCGGCGCCGTTATGGCGTTCTGAACAGCAACGGAGCTGCGGGCGACGAGGCTGACTCAGGGCCAGCTGCCGCAGCCGTTCTGGGCAGCCCCCAGCAGGAGCAGCAGCCACACCCCCACGTGCGGCTACGCCAGCGTCTGGTGCTTCCCAGGCCGCGCGAGGCGGGGGGCGCGGCGGGCCTGGAAGCCCATGGCGGACTGGAAGCCCACGGCGGGTTCGCAGCTGGCGCCGCCGCCGGGGGCTTCACAGCAGGCCCCGGCGGCGCACGCAGTGGTGCTGCGGCGGCGGCAAGGGCGGCGGCGGCGACGGCAGGGCAACCGCCCTGGGGCATGCGGTTCCAGACGCTGGACCTGGGTCCGGATGATGCCGACACCCGGCTGCTGCACCCCCGGCGCGCGGCGCCTCTCTCAGCTGGAGTTGGAGCAGCAGGCAGTGGTGCGGCAGCAGCTGGAGGCGGCAATGCGGGTGCGGTCCAAGAGGGTGGGGACGGCAGCGACATGCCACTGCACGCCCGGCTGGCACTGCGGGCCGCGGCGCGGCAAGGTGCAGCAGCACAGCCGCACCAAGGCGGCGCTGGCGGTGATGGCGGGTCCAGCAACCCACTGTCAGCGTGGGGGCGATTGTCACAGTGCCGACTGCAGCCGCCGGAGGATTACCTCGGCAGCGTAAGGGCCAGGCGGGCTGCGGCTGCGGCTGCAGCTGAGCGTGCTGCGGGGGCTGGAGGCAGCGCCGCCGCAGGTAGCGGGAGCGCGCCAGCGGGCGGGCCGGCAGCCACCCAGGAGGAGGAGGACGAGCGGCTGGCGGCGCGGCTGCAGGCGGAGGAGGACGAGCGGCTGGCGCGGGAGACGGCGCGACGCATGGAGCATGAGGAGCACCGGCGCATGATGGTACGTGGGCTGTGCTGTGTGTGCAGGGGTATGCTCTCGTGCGAGTATGGGCATGATGCCTGGCAGTGGGGGGATAGGCGGGATGGGCAGGCGGCCACGGCTGAGCGTTGGCGGCATGGAAGGAAAATCTGCAAACGCATTCCTTCCACTCCCGGCCTGTTCTGGTGCAAAGGCACTGGCTCTACCGGCGCGTGGGCAAGCCCAGGGACTGGGAGGCCGCACGGCCGGCGGCCGCGCTGACGGCTACTCACCTACCGCCACCGCACTCGCACTGACCGAGGCGGCCATGCTCCGGAGCCAGCACTCTCGCGCAGCAATGCCGTACCAGCGTATTCCCTATGGGGCCCCAGCAGTACCAGCAGCGGCTGCGCCGGCCCCGCCCCTCTTCGCTGCGCCGGCGATTGGCGCTGGCGCACGGGTGCGTCACCTAGCCAAGTGGGCGATCATCTGAAGAGGCAGCTCCGAGAGCGAGAGACGGAGCAGACGCGCGGCGGCCACTGCAAAGGCTGCCACGCCGTGTATTGCTGAGCGTGCACGGTCGCGCCCAGTGCCACGCCGCACCTTTGCATGCCCTCGACCCTGGACTCGGCCCCACAGTCATATGCGTTTGGAATAAATGACCCTCATCACCACTACCACAACTGCAGAGCCGGCTCGACATGTATGAGGCACTGGAGGAGCACTCGCAGTCAGCGGCGCGGCGCGGCAGGGCGCAGGCAGCCATAGCAGCGATGGAGGAGCGAGAGCGGGCCGCAGCCGCGGCCGCTGGTGCAGCGGCCGCCGCCGCTGCTGGCGGCGGTGGCGGCGGCGGCAATGGGCGGTTCAACGCGGAGCGCCAGCGGCGCGAGCAGGAATTGTACGGCCGAAGGGCACGGGCACGCGGGCCGCAGAACGGCGGCAGCGAGACTGGCGACAGCGGCGCCCCGGGCAACGCTGGCGGCGGCGGTGCTGGGCCGGGCGCAGGTGCAGGCCCGATGGGCCTCGGCCTCCCGGCCGGATTTCCGGGCTTATTCATGCTGGGTGGGGTCGGAGCTGGAGCAGGCAGAGGGGCAGGCGCCAGCAGCGGGCCAGGCGGGGGCGGCGGTGGGATGCCGGGCGCGCCGCGTTGGAGCGCACGTGCTCTCAACGAGATCCTGCCCATGATGACGATGGGACTACACCGTGGACTGATGGGCATGGGGCCCGACGACGATGACGACGACGACGATGACGACGGGCCAGGTAGGTTGGGTTCGCCAGATACGGGTAGTTTGTTTTCAGCTTCAACGCTTAGGGGCGCGAGCGGGTGCGGAACTCAACGGCCAGCCGACGGGCGCGATTGTTGCTTTTGCACTGTGGGCGATGACCTTGCGGCATTGCGTGTGACGCTCTGCAGGCGTAAATCCGTTCCAGGCGCCGCATCCGGGTCACCCGGGTGCGTACCGGCGTGGCCGCCACGCCGCCTACCGCGAACAGGTAAGGGACGCCGCGCGACACTCTGTAACGCTCTCCCCGATGCTCTCGTGCCTGCCAAGTATTGCGCTCCTCGCAATCCCCGCCGGCCTCCGACACCGCATTTATCCCAACCCGGTGTCCCTGCCCCCAGGCCCGGGCCATGCGCGATCAGATGGTGGCGGCGCAGCGCGCCGGCATCCCTGCACACCTGCTGCTCAGCGACCGCGACTTCACGCCCGAGGACTACGAGATGCTGTGCCGCCTGGACGAGCGAGTGGAGAACCGCAAGTGGGTGTTCGTATGTGTCAGAGAGCGGGGGCCTGGAGAGCAATGTGCGGCAGCCTAACCAGACACATCCACCTTGCCAGGCAGGGGCAGCCGTAGCGTCAAGCACACGTGCTCTCATGCCCCCGACGGTCCCTGTGCATTCTTCACACACTCTAAACCGCCGTTCTGCACGCATGCGCGCAGGGGCGCCAAGCACGACCAGCTGGCGGCGCTGCCGACGGAGGTGCTGACGGCCGACCATCCGCGGCGCCGCAGCGACGGCGCCACCGCCACGTGCGCCATCTGCATGGAGGATCTGGCGCCGGGCGATACCGTGAAGCGCATGCCATGCGCGCACGAGTTTCATGACAAGTGAGCGTGTCAGCGGTGGCGAAGGATGGGTGGGCGGGTTGCGGCCCACTCTACGTTACCCAGACCGGGGCAGGCCAAAGCTGTAGGACTGGTGGTTGTGTAATTGCTGTGCAGCTCGATCGCCTGCTGCTCGATCGCCTGCACAGCTGATGTGACAGGCCCACGCCTTTTCCCCCGACCTTGCAGCTGCATTGACCAGTGGCTTCGGACCAAGGCCTGCTGCCCCATCTGTCAACGCGGGCTGGACGACTAGCCTTCCGGAGGAACTGGCCGGTGGTGCGCAGGGGAGGTTGTAGGTGGTCATGCCATGAGCGTTTCTTTGGCATACCCATGTACCAGTAACGAAGGGGAGGCAAGGAGGTCCAAGCAACCGCGGCAATGGGCGTGTTTAGCCCCATCGATCCGCAACACGGTGCGAGGCAGGACGGGATTTTTGTTGGCAGCAGGATTAGGCCTGTAGACATGAGGAAAACGTGCAAACGTGCAGGACGTCATGTCGTAGCAGCTACGCCGGTCCGGCAGACAGTGGCATGAGCACAACAGGCCTGCAGTTACCCGGCCGTAGCTGCGCGGTCACGTAAGGACAATATCACGTTTCATAGGGGCAGACATTCCAGTGGCAACGGCTTTTTTTAGCGGCTAGAACACTCAGGGCATGGCTACGGTATGTATGGGCATGTGAGGTGCTAAATTGGCTAACAGCGATGGGACTTCCAAGATGGAAAACGTGGTAGGTGCCTAGTGATGGGGACGGGTGGTAGGATGAATGTTCAGCCACGATGTTCAGCCCACCTCGGTGGTGGGACCAGGGACCTGTGTGTGTGTGGTTACAGAGTGGTGCGCACGTTCTTGCGTGCCTTCCTGCTGCGTGTAAACCGGAGGCCCGGGCCGGGGTGACCCTTATAACGCCAGTGCATGATTGTCCTATTTATTGTTCTCCCCTTGCAAGGGGGACTTCCCTACTTCTATGCTCCCAGATGGAGCTGAGTAATGCAGCTAACTTGACAGGCTCAGATTTCAGCATCACTTCGCGCATGTTTAGGCTAAAGTCTAGGCCACTGCACGCTCGTAACTCGGTGTAGGCAGCACATTGCATCAGGACGTGGTGCTCATCCTCCACCTCATTGGCCGTACACAGTGGGCACGTCCTCTCCTCCCTAGGCCTCTCCCAGGCACGGTTCGCGGTGATTGGCCAGCAACATAAACGGAATCTCATCAAAAGCTTATAGGGACCTGTCGGTGCACCATGTGCGTGTGAAACCGTGTCCCCTGTACCGCACTTGTGTGTGCGCACGCGATATTGCACTTCTTTTGTTGTGTTGCATGCCGGGCAGATGCCGGGATCAGGCTGTGCCGCATGAAATTCAGGCACAGGCCCCTATGGGTTACGCCCAAGCTGGTGTTGGCTGGGGCTGGAACAGCTTGGGTACTTGCCTGACAACCATCGCGTATACCACTGCTTCCGTGGTCACGCATCTCCAACTAGGTCAGCACACACCTACGGCTATGCCAGGCTGCTACTGAGTTACCAAAATCAGGGGAGTCCCCACTCCCCGGGGCTGCAGCGTCGACCTGGGGCGGACAGCTGCGGCACTGCTGGGCCAAGCGAAACGCATTTCCCGGCGCCTTGGAGTATAATATTTCCCACGGAGGACTTCAGCTTCAGCTTGCAAGTGATTTCTTGTCAGCGTCAGTGCTGTGCATTGGCCCACATTCATGTACATGCTCGGAAGCTGCGTTAGGCTGCAGAGTCTGGCGGGGTGTGTACATGCGCGTGACCAGGGGTGGCGGCCTTCGGTGGCACCCTGCCGCAGCACGACCTGTGCGAACCCCAGCCCCAACGCGAACCCTTCTCAAGCTCCCTGCGGGTTTTTGTCAATGGCCAAACTATCCATACTATATTTTGAGGCACCGTTCAGTGGCCTGTGCCGGCCTGCCGCATTCATTCTCAAATCCGCAGGCGGATGAAGGGCCGGATGGCTCTTCCTCTGCCTGGCACTGTTAAGTTGCAGAGCGAAGACTTCGCATCAATACTATTTGCAAATTAGCCTAACGCAGTAATCCACGGGTTCTGCTGTCTTAAAGCTCCCAACTTCCTTGTGTAGCGCCCGAGCCCAGTTTCTTTGAAAGGACGAGTCCACGGGTTGTGCGACAGATACTTTACTTGCAAGGCGGTTGCCTCTTTGTGTAGAAGTGCACTTCGGCGGGCCTTCCGCGAGCATGTGCTGCTGCACAAGCGACACACTCTGGCTCGAGGACGAATACCATTAAGCTCACAGTGACGCTGTTGAACCTCTAGGACAGGTGGGTCCTGGCTCGACTGTTGCCAAACGCCATGCCACCGTGAAAATGCGGGCGAGTAGTGGTTGCGGGCGCTAAGACGTGCCCGCATGGTGTGTCATAGGCAACCAGACAAGGTGCATATGCATTGGCCGCGTTCAACACTATTGTCTAGGCGTAGAAGACTTGACTCCACCCAGTCAAACCCGCCGAAGCCCCGCTGCTCCAAATTGCTCCCCCCCTTTTCAGTAGGCGGCCTATGGCTAGCCCAGACCGCTGCGGCTGAGGGACCTTGACAGAACATCAGAATGTCAACGCACCTGCCTGATCGAGCTTCTCATGTGTTTTTCTTGAGGGCCCTGGCGGATGAACGAATCCCCGGAGCAACAAGTGGCACGCTTGGTGACCTGACGACTGCGCAGGCAAGTCTGACTGGAGCGCTCAACATGGAGTGCTTAAAGACTCGGCATGGGGATAAGGGACGTAGGGATGTATAGGGGGTTCCCTTTCCAGTGCGAGGGCACGCGTGGGTGCTGCGAGTGTGACGTTCCAATGCCGTGCGTCCCGGTGAAGCAGTGTAACCAGGCCTTGGCTTGCGCTGCTTACAGGTGGTGAAGGATTACATCAAGCCTGCCACTGCCCGAAAGAAAACCAACTATGTAGACTGCGTGCGCCAAGTGAGTGGGCGTCGGGGCCACTGAAACCTACATTTTTGGTGCGTTAACTGTGGGAGCCCGCCAACTGAAGTGTGGCGGTAAAATTTGGGCCCCTGCTCGACACACAGGGCTGGCTGGACCCTCGCTATGCGCCCAAGTGCTGCCAGCAGGGTGGGATGATGCAGGACCGTCCCGGCAGCCCGGCCGCCTTCGGGCACGTCACGCACTTCGCCAGCCACTCATGGTTCGTGCGCGGCACCGACTGCCATGTTAGCACCTGGCACTGGGGTCTCCGGGGCAGGCGTCTGGGGCCAGTGCAACAACACATCGACAGGCTCCGGTGGTGCGTGGGGAGATAGGATTGCGTGTTGCCCGCTAGCATACCTGCGCACGCTGTTTCTGAAGTGCCCCCGCCCCCGGACAGGACGTACAAGTTCGGCGAGCTGGTGGGGCTGCTGGAGGGCCACTACGCGGGGCTGGCGGAGACCAAAGGCGGCCGCCTGTTCGTGCCGGTCTACTACTGGTGCGTGCGTGGTGGCCCCGTGTAGGGAGGGGCTGCAAGGCTGCCGCTGCGGCTAGGTAGAAGGGACAATGTGGACGCAGCATGCTGCTGGGTGGAAGAATGCACATGCGCCGAATCCTGATCCGCGACAAACACACGTACACATGCACACAGGGTGGACATCCTGGCGGTGACGCAGCATTTCAGCGGAGACTTCAAGGACCACCCCGACTCAGACTTCCCGGGTGGGGCCAGGGTGGGGCACTGTATGGCTTCAGCCGTTAGTCTGGGTGCATCTCGATCAACACGTTGTGTAATGTCCTTGTTGCTCACGTTCATGCTTGCACGTGCCACTGACGTGGCCACGTGCCTGGTTTGCAGGCGTGATCAAGGACAGCGCCAGTGTGCTGTTCACGATGCACCCCTGGCGCAGCCCCGTGGCGCCCACGCGCGTGTGGTGCCTGTTCGAGGCACTCACAGCGCTACAATCGGGTGCGTGGGGTGTGGGCGGGCAGCGAGGGAGGGTAGGCTCGAAGGAGAGCGTGCGGTGTTGGGCGGACGAAGCGGCCGCCTGGGGATGAGACATAAGGCCCTCGTCGATGACCTCCGAACTCCCCGCCGCCCCGCAGGTGTCTCTCTGGACGTGGTGTTGGACATGGGCGCCAGTCGGGACGTCAGCACGCGCTCGCTCATGACCATCGTCAGTTCCATCGACGTGCGCGCGTCGCAGGTGCGGCAGAGCCGAACTGGGGCGGCGCGGCCTGACGTATGGGCTGTGTGCTCAACGAACGGTGGCGCGGGCTGGGCAGGGCGTCATATTCGTAGAGGGCGAGTCTGGAACTCCCAAGTTACCCAAAGATTGACCGGCAGGCAGCTCACCGTGCTGTCTTTCCACCCCTTTGCACAGGCGACGGTGCCCGCGGACCGCATCTACCTGCTGGGCTGCATTGAGGCGGGGCCGGGCGCCAGCGCCTTCAACAACGTGATGCGGAAGGCGCTCATGGTGGGGGCGTGAGAGGTTGGGACAACGGACAGAGGTTGCGTGAGGGCAAGCTGGAGTGTGAGGGGCTACTGTGTGGGGCTGGTGCTGACGGGCGTATGTTCGGTCGCCTCGTGAGAGTAGGCTACCTGACCGTCCCGGCTGATGATGCCCCCCACTGTGCCCCTGCCCTTCCAAGGCCAACCTGCTCAAGGCCATGGCGAACAAGTGCACCGAGATGGAGGACATGCGAGGGCTGGCTGAGCTCATGAAGGTGGGGAGGTGGGGAGGTGGGGAGGTGGGGAGGGAGGGAGGGAGGGAGGGAGGGAGGGAGGGAGGGAGGGAGGGAGGGAGGGAGGGAGGGAGGGAGGGAGGGAGGGAGGGAGGGAGGGTGGGTGGGTGGGTGGGTGGGAGGGAGGGAGGGGGGGGGGAGGGAGGGTATGCTCTTCATTTTGAACCGCGGGGGCCATCGCTGACAGCGACTGCGTTTCCTCTTGGTCCGCAGCTGGGCGCTTGCCGGCGTCCCGACGGTGTGCTGGACGTCCCCGCCGCGTTGCCGTACGCCACCACCACAGACGTGGTGTCGCTGCTGGACGGGCTCACCGCGGCCACCTGCCCGCGGGGCCTGGTGCTGGCGGGTGGGTGCTGGGATGGCACTGGGTAGCGATATCATGTAATCATCAGGGCGCTCCCTGAGCTGTCTATGTTTCTACGGAACTGCTTGCCCAAAGCCACGAAAAGACGCAGTCGTTCGCACATAACGCAACGTATCCCTGCGCAGGCTACCTGCACTGCCTGCTGGACTTTCCCGACGAGGACCCGGAGACCGGTGCCTGGTCCGTGATGGAACACGGCAGCGGCGGCCGCGGCGGCGGTGGCGGGCGTGAGGCGTGGAGCTACATGCCCGTCAGTGACGCGGTGGCCGGCGCCGTGGGGCGGCTGCTGCAGCGGCAGCCCTCCACGGCGCACCGCGGCTCCTACGAGGAGGGTAGCAACGTGCTGGGCGGCCTGCTCAGCATGGCAGCAACAGCCGCGGCGGCAGCCGCCGCAGGGCACAGTAGCGGCGGCTCAGCCGCCGCCGTGCTGGCGGCGGCCGCCGCCGCAGGCGGCGTTGCTGCTGGCGGCGGCAGCGGCAGCTTCAGCGACATGAGCACCATGGGCGCGGGGCTACGGGAGCTGTACTTGTCGCTGCGGGAGGCCAAGCATACGGGCAAGATGGTGGCGGCGGGCTCGCAGGCGTCGCCCTCGCGCGCCTCGCGTGCCGGCTCCGGCGGCAGCCCCGTCACCAGCACCAGCTCGCCGCATGGCTCGTTCCGAGCCCCTGTGGCCGGCCGCCGGGCGGGTTCCGTCACCGGCGCCAAGATGCTCGCGACCGCCAACAGCCTGGCGAGCCTTGCAGTGGACGGGTCCGGAGGTGGCGGCGGTGGCGGAATGAGCCGGCCGACGGAGGTGGACGCGGGCGTGGCTGGGCGGGAGGAGCTGTGGTACGGGCTGAGCTTGCGCACGCCGTTGCAGCTGCTGTGCCTGCACCGCTCCAGCCTGACGCTGCGCGATGCCGGCCGGTTGAAGGAGGCGCTGGAGCACAACACGACGCTGCGCACGCTGCAGGTCTGCGGGCGCGCGGGAAACAATGGGGCTCGACAGAATAAGATCCATGCCATGGCGCAACTCAGAATTCGCCATGTCTTGCCATCCGCCTGGGCATCCTGACCATGCGGCCTATCGACAAGGTCTGTCCGCCCGCTGTGACTGATTACCCGCCTCCCACCCCCTTCCCCATGCAGATCATCGAGCCCGAGCTAGACGAGGACGGGCGGCCCGGCCC
Organism: Chlamydomonas incerta; assembly: GCA_016834605.1. NCBI lineage: Eukaryota > Viridiplantae > Chlorophyta > Chlorophyceae > Chlamydomonadales > Chlamydomonadaceae > Chlamydomonas > Chlamydomonas incerta. Next base: position 502,191 of record JAEHOC010000063.1, on the reverse strand, counting down.
GCGGCGGTCCTGGCGCACACGCACCGTGTACGAGGGCTATGCGCGTGAATGCGGCCGCGCCACCCCGCACGCCGCGGGCGGGCACGGACAGCATCTGGCGGGCGGCAGCCACGAGGAGACGCCGGTCGGCGAGCTGATTGGCGCGCTGCTGGAGGCGGCGCTGGCGAGCAGCAGCCTGCAGCGGATAGCCATCGTCGCGCCGCGCACCTGCCTCATTGAACGCCTTGCAGGCCTGCCTGGCGGTAGTGGCCACGGTAGCGGCGCGGGCGGTGCCAGGGATGCCAGCGGCGCTGGGGCAGGCGGGGGAGGAAGCAATCACAGCGGGCCGTTGCTGCCCTTGGCGGCCTCAATGCCGGGTGCCGGTGTTGGGTCCCCAAAGGCGGCTGGCAGTGGCGGCAGCTACAGCGGCGGCTACAGCGTGTTTGGGGCCGGGCCGCCGCCGGAGCGCAGCGGCAACAGCAGCGTGGGCGGCGGCTTGTACGGCGCCTTGGGCGCTGGCAACAGCCTGTCGGGCTGGCTGGCGGGCAACAGCGACAGCTACCTGCCCAACGCGGCCAGCGCGGGCAGCGCCAGCACGCACTGGGGCGCCAGTGGCGGGCCGGGCTCCGCAGTGCGCGAGTTGGTGGTGTCGCCTGTGTGAGTGGGGGCCGCGGAGCGTGTGTGAAGATGGAGGGGCTGCGCATTTTGCCAGGCAGGCAGGCTTCCTGCGAAGCACGTCGGGCAAAGGAGCCATCCTTGCCTCCGGTAGCACAGGATAACGTATCATGTCTACGTCTACTTTGTACACGAATCTACTGAGCAACCCATTTCCTGTTTCATCCCCACAGCACCTTGTCACCCAAGGCCACGGAGCAGCTGGCGGCGGCGTTGGCCGCACTGCCTATGCTCAATGGAGGCTCCGTGGATGCGCGCAAGGTGCCGCCGCGCGGCTGGCCCGGCATGACGGCGCCGCGGGACGGCGACTGGTGGTGGGTGGCGGCTGGCGGCGGTGTACCGGCGGGCGGGCGGGCGGGCAAACGCGGGCAAGCGGGCAGGCGCGTTGAGGAACGCCATAGGGCCGCCACCTTTGTACGTCTGTTTTGAGAGGTCAAACCTAGCCCGCGCCTCGCCGTTCATGCGGCCTGCAGGTATGTGGGCGACCGGCTGTGCTACAAGTACCCCGACGGCTGGGAGCCGCGCCCGGTGGTGGGCGGCATGCAGTGGGTGCTCGACGCGGCGGGAGTGCGGCGGCGCTACGCAGGCCAGCAGCGGCAGCGGGTGGTGGTGGCTCGGCGGCACGTTGACAAGGAGCGCGCGGGGCGGTTCCAGTACCAGCCGCCGGTGGGCTCAGAGGCGCTCATGCCGGACCTGCACACCGTGCTCGAGGTGACTAAGGAATCGGATTCTGAGCCCCAGGCGGTCGGGTCAACCGCCCGGAAGACAAGGCTAGCATGCACAGGAGCGGGCAGAGGGATTAGGTGCAGCGCGTTTTCGGGGCCGCAGCCGTTTGGGTGGGATGCAGGATACCCGTATCGCTGGCGCCCGAAACTGCGGGGTCGGTCGTCCATCATGCCTCATGTCGTTACACAGCGTGCGCGCTGCCCTCACTCCCACCCGTGCCCCAGGTCCTGGACAAGGACCCGGAGGGCCGTACACCAGGGCCCCGCGCCGCCGCGCTGCGCCACTGGCTCGTGGCCGCGGCGGGGCCGGGCGCCGTGCCGCCGCCGCCGCGGGGCGTGGAGTACCCCATGGGTGGCGACGACGTGGAGCTGGGGGTGCTGGAGGCGCTGGAGGAGGCGGCGGCCGAGTACAGGGGCCTGGCGGAGGCGGCGCTGCAGGTGAGGCCGGGGTAGGACCCGGGGGCGTGGTGGCCGGTGTGGAGGTGGAGCTGACGGGCTTCAGTGGCAGTGGGGTCTGGACCTGGGGAGACCTGGGGAGGCCGGGGTGCTATCAACCGGCGCGGTGCGGAAGTCTCGTTGGGTTCTGCGGTCCTGATTTCGCTGCTTGACGCCCCGTGCGGCCGCGTTGCCCTGCAGGAGGCTCCGCGCAAATATTGGGACCGAGTGTCGAACGGCAACCTCGTTCCTACGACACGGCTAGGGCAGGCGGGCCGCCGGTGACATTGTCCGGCATGGGCTGGGCGGGAGGCTGGAGCAATCGACCCTGGACCCTGGATGAAAAGCCAGTGGGGACCAGGGGAATCCCGTGATTGCAAGCTCTTGGCAACTGGTTTTGGCTGGGTGGCTGGGGTATGGGTTGGGCCGCGTGGCACTCCTGTTGCTGCTTTGCAAGCTGCAGGCTGAGGCAGTGATTTATTTCTGGTTGCGAGCTTGGCAGCACGGTTGGTTGCGCCGCGCTGGTTTAAGGCTCGTACAGGGCCCCACGCGGTATGCTCGTGTATAAAGTCATCGATCGTTTATCTAAGGCGCAGGCGGCTGACATGCCCAAACGTTCCAAGGTGTGTTGGTGGCCGTCGGTGCCGGGCGGCATAGTTATATATCCTTACCTTGTCGAAACCGTGTGCACGTGTGTCGGCAGCCAGGACCGGTGCTACCACTCACCTTCGGGTTGACTTTTTTCCATTCATGTGGCTCGCGGTGTGTGTGCTCCGCACCGTGCTTAAGCTTGCGCACGGTGGAGTCTGCCTGTGCGTGCGCATGGTGGGTGGGTGGTATGGGCGGGCCAGGGGGCCGTGGCTGCAGTCACCAGGTGCGAGAGGCGTTCAGCCAGGTGACCAGCACGGCACGGTCAGGAAGTGGGCGGAATAAAGATACTGGCAATGGCAAAGGATTGCTGGTGTACGCGACAGAAGGTCACATGGATGTGTGGGCCTGGACTTGTTGTGTTGCTCCGTGATGTGGGCGTGCTGACAAAAGTGCGCTGCATAGTGCATACAATATGCTCGTGCCTGTGGGCGTACCGTAGCTCCGAACTGCTCACGGATGATCAGTGACCGAGTGGGCCTGCAACTATGCAAGGCGGATGTGCTAGGGTGTCAGTTCTTGGACATGACGCCATCACCGCGGCGCTCACACCGCAATGCATGAGAAGTGCCGTGAGGGAAGGGAATTGTGACGGGAGACACCTGAACCGGAATCTGACGGGCGAAGGCACGGGGTGGTTGACTGGAGCTCAGCTTTCACAGGGTGAAGCGGGGGACGAAGCAGGCGTGTGTCAGTAAAGTGCAAAGGCTGGCAACGCCGCAATGGTGAAGTGGCGCACGAATTGTGTGCAGCCCAATGGGCATACCAGGGGAGGTGTGCCTCTCCTGGGGCACACCGGCGCCTGCCACCTGTAAGGCCCATGAGGCCGTGCATGAGGCCAACCTGCCCGACCTGCCGCCCACTGCACCAGGGGACCGGCCGAACATCTCCCCTGTGTCGTCCAGTAGCCGGTTCAAGTTTCCCAAAAGGTGCCGGCGACTCGAGTTTCGCACACTCCGCGACTCCGACGTCAGGGGGGCCAGCGGGGGTGACTGGCGTGCTGCACTGAGATTACCAAACCCCAGACAAATTCCGTCGTGCGGGTCTTTGGGCGACTGCAGAATCGTTGTTGGTAAATAGGCATATTGCGATACCTTGCACGGGGTGCTACTTCTTGTGTTCCTTCAAGCGTTGACAACATTTTGCGTTTCGCTTGCCAATAACGACCGTTAGCTAGATCTTTGGAGATGTCAGTGCTTGCGAGCCAATTAGCGGCGCAAAAATGGAAGGTGCGCTTGAGAAGGCGCGAACTTTAGATGTCTCGACATGCATCGTCATCGTCACGACACAGGCGAGCGATCGGCTCCTCAGAGTCCGATCGCAGTCAGCTGTGTGTGGGGGGGTTTCACGGGCACGACCTTGCCGGTTTTGAGTCTCTGGATCGCTGAAGCGACACGTGTCTCCGTGTGAGCAGGCCCTTTCCCGGCGTATCGACGCAACCGATACCCCGGTCATCGACTTCACGCGCAAGCTGATGGGCTCCCGCAAGGATGCAATGTCCCTTGCACAGGTGGGCTGGGGAAGGATGGCGGAAGAAGGGGCGCGCGTGAAGGGGAGGCCATGGGCTCTTTGGGTTTGCCACACCCGAAGGCGAACACACGTGCTGACGCATCGCCTGCAAACCTCCAGGGCATCGTGCACTGGGGTCCGCCGCCTGTGGCGCTACAGCGACTAACCACGCGGCTGGCGACGGAGCCAGCGGCTGTGAGCGGCTACGTACCCAATGAGGGCCTGCCGGCACTCCGGTGAGTTGGCATGGCGTCTGCTTGCCTCCCAGTGCTGCCGGCGCCACTGGACTGGCATCAGCGCTGGGCTGGCAGTGGTCAGTGTGCTTCTACTTGGGCTTGTGTAGTGTGCTGTGTGACTCTTGTCTGCACCACCCACTTTGCGCCACCTGTGCTGCACAGAGCCGCGCTGCGGACCAAGCTGGTGGAGCGCAACAAGCTGCACCACGTGAGCTGGCGGGGGCAGGCAGGGGCAAAGGAGAGGGACTCTTGGGCAGACTGCAGATCCAGGCCGGTGGAGGGATGAGTAATCAAGGCTAGGTGTGTGACACGTGCAGCAACGAAGTCCAACCGGAACATGAAAACCGTCAAGAGTCCACCGGCAGAGCTCACTGCCCATGACCGCATGCTCCCTTCCCACTCGCAGTACGACGGTGAGTGGAGCTTAGCGTGGATGCCGTACAATGAGAGGATGCCGATTGAGGCGGCCTGCTGAGTGTTGTTGTGTGTAAGGGATGGGTGGCGTGCGCCCAGTCCAAGAATTGTAATAGCTAGTTGAAGGGATTGGTCGGAGAAGATGCCGCATGATTGAATGGTGGGGCGCCTGCGCTGCACAGCTAAGAGCTGTTATGCCGCATGTTGCCCTCTCATGCTTGCAGTGATTGTGACCCCCGGCTGCAACCAGGTAAGAAGGCCGAAATGCAGGCGCACGGGGGATGCGGCACGGATCAAAGCGCGGCGCCACTTGTATAGTTGTATCCGACTGCTCATCGGGCGCGGCCCCATCTCGCTCCATCCCTTGCGTCCGCCTCCTCCCCCCCCACCTCTTCACCGTGCATTCCTCCCCTCCCCGCGGTTCCATTCCCCCCTGCCCATTCCTCACCAGGCTTTCTTGAACGCGCTCATCGCGCTCTGTGACGACAGCGACCGCGTGGCGCTGTTCCGGCCCTACTACTTCGACCACCTGATGGCCGTCCAGGTGCGGCGGGTGGCCGGCTGGATATGGGCTGCCGGTTGCAACGCGCGGGCAGGGGGGCACATTACACAGCTGGCTGGCACAACACCTGCGCAATCGCATGCCGTATGCTGTGCTGCCTTGCTCACCTCGTGTGTGTCGGTGCCCCCGCGCCCCCCACCCACCGGCACGTTACCACGTTGCCTCCGCAGATGACGGGCGGCTCGGACCGGCTGGTGGTTGGCGAGTGCGACCCGGTGACCATGCGGCCTTCGCTGGCCTGGCTGCAGCGCGAGCTGGTGGGGCCCAACCCGCCCAAGATGGTGGTGCTGGTCAACCCCTGCAACCCCACGGGTGAGGGGGCAAGTGCCCGGCGGCTGCTGCGACTAGTCCAGCTGCATGCCTTCGATGCTGCGCCCCCATGTGCATTAGCGCACCCGCCTTATGTGCGCTCTTATGTACCTGCTGCTGCCCTTGGCGCGTTTGCCTGTCAGGTGTGCTGCTGAGCCGGGCGGAGCTGGACGCCTTCAGCGCTGCCTGCGCCGCCGGCGGGTGCTGGCTGGTGCTGGACAACACGTACGAGGACTTTGTGTTCGCGGAGGGTGAGGCGGCATGGCGCAGCGGCGAGGGCAGGCGGGGGTGAGGGTGGATTGTCGGGGCCTTTGTGGGGCAGCGAGACACAGACTGCGGGGGCCAGCTATGCTTTCTAGGGTATGCCTCGCGCACATTCGTGGTCAGGTGAGCCGGCCGTGCAAGTCGTGCTTTTGCCTAATGCGCGCGCAGGCGGCGAGCATTACTGCCCCGCCGGGCCGCACGTGGTGCACCTGTTCTCCATGTCCAAGGTGGGGCCGCGCTGGCCGGGTCCCTGGGCTCGTGTCTGGAGATGCCCTGTTCATGGGTTGCGATTACAGCGCTGAAGTAGCGTTTGCCGCGGTTGCACAGCATAACAGCATCGCACCCCTGCCGTCCGCGGGTGCGTCGCAATGTGGCCATGCCGCCCATGCGTCTGACCCGCCCGATTGGCCGCGACCGCCGCCAGGCGTACGGCATGATGGGCTGGCGCATCGGCTACGTGGCCTTCCCCGACTACGCGCACGCCAACGGGGACGTGCCGGGCGAGGCGCCGCCCAGCGCCAGCGCCAGCAGCAGCGGGCCGGGGCAGGCGCTGACGGCGCCGGGCGCCCTGGCCATGGCGCAGCTCAAGGTGCGGCCGCCGCCAGCCGGGCGAAAGGGGTGGGAATTAGGGGCTTCCTAATCCATCCCAAACAGCGAGCTGCTCATAGCGACGGCAAATGTACGGATTGGGGTATGGCAAGTCAGAGTGGGGTGGTAGGGGGACAAGGTCACCTGCCCACATGGAAGATGATCGCCCACAGCCATGTGCCAGCCAGCCAGCCTGCAGCGGGTCACCACCAAGGCACTAACACGACGCCCACCTGCCCATGTGATGGTGCCCCGCTCTCGGCCCTGCAGGTCCAGGACGCGGTGTGCATCTGTGCGCCGGCGCCCAGCCAGGCGCTGGCGCTGGAGGCGCTGGGGGCGGAGGGGCGGGAGTACGTGGACGGCCTCATAGCGCCGCTGCGGGGTGAGTCCCGGCGGCGGCCCCTGCGGCGCATCGTTCCCATGCCAGGCCGCCTGTCTGCAAAGCACACACTCGGCATAATCGGCTGCTGTTGCGGCGTAGATACCTCATTCCGCACACCTCACACCAGCACCCGCACCGCCACTTTCGCCGCTGATGCTCCATCTCCCAACTTGCCTCACACGCGCCACCCCAACCAGCCAACCGCGACCTGCTGCGCGCCGCCCTGGCGCCCCTGGAGCCGCACGTGGCGGGCGGCGAGGGCGCCATCTACCTGTGGGCGCGCCTGCCGCCCGGCCGCGGCTGCGAGGACGACCGCGCAGTGGTCACGTGGCTGGTGCAGCAGGCGGGCGTGTGCGTGATCCCGGGCTCCGCCTGTGGCATGCCAGGTGCGCGAGCGTTGGTTGGAGGCGGGCGGGAGGGTGCAAGTGGGGGGGACTCTGCGGTCATCAACCCCTGCTGAACCCGCAGCGAAGGGGACAGGGGACAGGGGACAGGGGACAGGGGACAGGGGACAGGGGACAGGGGACAGGGGACAGGGGACAGGGGACAGGGGACAGGAACGGGTTGAGCAAGCCGCGAAGCCGTCCCACTACACCACTGTAAAGCAGTTGCGCCCGTTTACATGGTGCCGTACCGCGTTTTGCAGTTGCCGCGCGCCCACTCACGCGCACTGCCCCTCCCTCCGCCCGTGCCCAGGCTACATCCGCTGCTCCTACGCCAACCTGCCGCCCGAGAAGTTCCCTGCCGCCGTGGCGCGCCTGCGGGCGGGGCTGGAGCACCTGGTGGCGCACGGCATGACCGACATGCCCCAGCACTAGGGGCGGTGTGTGTGTGTGTGTGTGTGTGTGAATACCATCCCAAGCTAAATCCAACCTGCAGCAGTGGGGCTGCTGCGGATGCTAGCATTCAGCTCGCTGGGTAGGAGTGGCTCGAATATGTCCGCGGAAGTCGGGCGGAAAAAGACGGGTGTGCACATCGGAGGTCTCGAAGGAGAGAGCGCGATTTCGTGAGGCTTGGAAAGCTCGAGTGTTGCAATGTAGGTTGAGTGTGTGTGGCTGTGCTGTGTCATGGATACAAGCATGGATGTATATGACCGAGGCTCGAAAGCCTACGCGGACGTTGTGTGCTTGTATGTGGGGCATAGGGGAACCACAAATGTGGGCGCCTGAGGGGGGGGGGCAGAGAGCCTGGGCTTCCTGCGCTGCGCGCGCAGATGCGCGGAGGGAGCGCAGCGGTGTGCGGGGTTGTGGCGCCTCGAGATTCAAAGCGGTGCGGGATGTTCAGGCGTTGCCACTGGCCAATGACTTTGGAAGTGCCGGTTGCTGCCCTGACTCTCATTACGGTAAGCGAACTCATGCTGGTGGTGTCTATCACAGCCAGCCAGCCTAACACGTCATGCTGGTGGTGTCTACCACGGCAACTTCTGCGGCTTCCAATGCTCCAAGGCTGAACTTTCCCGACTCCAGATGCATGCTTGGCCGCCCCACTGAGCCTAACACCGTGGCCTAGCATCAAGCCTCACATATTGTCACACGCAGGCCTGCAAGTATCAGCCCGTTTCTATCCGCCTTGACATTACCCAGCACAGAGTCCCATTGCAAACACTCAGTGCAGAGAAATCACTTGCGGCCTGCACATTACCCTTCGGTCGTCCCCACCGCCGCCACCGACCGGCTGCTCAGTGCACCACCACCCAGCCCAGGTGGCCCGCCTTGTTGCCGGTGACCTGACCCGCGATGGCTCCGTGGAAGCGCGGGCAGCGGCAGCGCGGCTTGCCCGGGTAGCGGTAATCATGCTGCTCGCAAATGGAGCACGTGCGGGAGTACTCGCACGCGGCGCCCGTCGCGCCCGCACCTGCCGCCTCTGCTGCCGCCGCGGCCTCGCTCCCTCCCTCCTGCAAAGAGCAACGGCATCGGTGTCCGATCTCGCCTAATCCACAAACGGCCCTTGCAGTTCAGGGAGCAGCGCAGCAACAGATGGACACTTCATAGGCACTGTTGTCGTACGTCGGCATGAATGCAACATTGCACGATGCAAGGAGCAGTCCGACCAGCCAGCATACGTCGGCATGAAGTCATACAGCAGCCCACGAGGCCGCGCCGTGAGTTACCTTGTCGGCCGGCACCGACGCCTTTCCAGCCGCCTTGGAGGAGGCAGCGCCGCCGCTGGCCGAAGCGCCTCCCATCACGCGGCGCCGCGCGGTGCCGTCCACGTTGATGCACTTCCAGTAGGTGGGCCTACGGGATGCGGCGGGGTTCAGGGTGGCGGGGTTCAGGGGCGAGGCCCACAGAGCGGCAACAGAATAGCAACCCGTTCTCAGCTTGTCAAGAAGCCGTGTGGCAGCGTGTCGCGTTCCGGCTGCGATGCCGCACGCAATCACTGCCTGTCCTCCACGCCAATCCTTTTCCCCAGCCCGCGGCGTCGCCGTGTGGTGTCTACACGCCACCTTCTTAACTATTGGTGATGCACCGCGCACACGCTGCCCGCCACCAGTTCATCGTACCGCAGCCGACACACAGGCATCCTTACTTTAGTCGCCCCCACACAGACACACAGGCGAAGACCCACACCCGCGCGCACCTGAATCCGCTCATGATGGCGTCGCAGTAGCTGCACACCGCGCTGAGCGGGCTGGTCATGGCCAGGCAGCCGCAGTGTCCGCACGCCGCGCCCCGCGCGTCAAAGAGCAGGCGGCCGCCGTCGCGCGTGCGCTTGAGGCCGTCGGGCGCGGCGGGGTCGGGCAGCGGCCGGGCGCGGCTGGCGTCCGTGTCCCACGTCTGTGGGGAGGAATAAGAGTAGGGACGGCCATCAGGGTTGGGCTGCGTCATGTGGTTGGGCTGCGTCATGACGCCCGCGCCTGAAATCCGCAAACACGCCCCGCAGCCGTAACCAGGCACCCGCCACACACGCGGCCGCACCTGCTCCTTGCCGCAGTGGCCGCAGAATAGCCGCATGGTCTGGGCGCCCGGCACCGGTCCCATGGGCTTGACCACCCCGGCGCCGGCTGCGGGCCCCACGCTGCCGCCTTGTTGGCAGTCCGCTGCTGCAGCCGCAGCCGCACCGCCGGCGGATGACCTGCTGCTGCTCTCCGGCACCGCCGTAGCTGCCACAACGTACTTTGCGCGGTCGTAACCGCCCCCGCGGCTACTGGCACCTCCATCGCCGGCCCTGCTGCTGCCGTAGGGTCCACCCCTGTCCCAGAGACCCATGTATGGGGCGCGGGGGGCGGCCCCGACGCTGCCGCCGCAACTGCTGCCGCTACCCGCGCTTGAGCTGCGCTCGCGCCCACACACACCGGGCTGGCCGTTTACGCTGACTCTGGCTGGGGAGGCGCCGCGGGGGCCAGGCGCGGGCGACGTGCCGCTGCCAACGTACTCGCCATCCTCCGTGTCTGCCTCCTCTGAGCCCTGCAGCCCTTGCAGCTGCGGCCGCGTACCCTGCGCTTCGACAGCCGCAGCGGCTACCTGGCTGCCCTGGCTTGGCAGCGTGGGCGCCGCTGGCTTGCTAGCAGCACCTGCTGCAGCAGACGCCCCACAGCTGCCGGGTTGGCTGCTGGGGCAGCTGAAGGCGGCCGGTGGGGCCACGTCGTCGTCAGAGCCGGATTCCGACAGCGCCTCGGCCTTCGCCTGCAGGTGCAGTGAGCGACACCCCAGGTAGGCGGTCGGCCATGCGCAACCGCCTGGCAGCAAACATAGGGTATGCCGCACAACACGAAATGCACTGTTCATCAGGTGACACGTACCCGGCTGCGTGTCGCCAGCGCTGCGGCGCTCAACGCCGGCGCCGGTCCGTCCAGGCCGCACGCGGTGCTGCTGCGCCGCCGCTGCCGCACTTGCGCCGCCGCCGCCAGCACCGCGGCCATCGACACCACCCGCCGCCGCCCGTCCTCCACCTGGACGCCACCGGGCATGCAGCCTTGCGCAGTGCCCGCGGCTGCAGCAGCAGCCGCAGCACCGCCACTGCAACCGCCACCGCCCTTGCCCCTGCGCCGCCGCCTGTTGGGCTGCTGCTGGGCCTCTGTAGCTGAGGTTGCAGGTGGCGGGGCCGCCTGCGGCCCAGGACCCGGCGGCTGCAAGCCCTGCACGGGCTTGGGAGCAGCAGGCGCCTGCAGCTTAACGGCAGGCGGCGGTGGCGGCGGCGGCAGCGGAACCGGAATCGCATTGGGCTGTGCATGCCTGGGCGGGTGTGGCTGCTGCGGCGCCCCACCCCTTCGCTGCGGGCTGCGGCCGCGCACAGCTTCCTGGCCACGTGCAAGCGCCGGGCCAGGGAAAGTCCGCCGCTGCGGGCTGCGGGCCTGGCCGTGCACCGCGGCTCGCGCTGCGGCCGCCCCAGGATGCTCCGCCGGGTGGCCCCACTGTTGCCGCTGCCGCGCATCTGCGTGCCACCGGTCGTGGCTGCGGTCACGGCTGCGGTCGCGGTTCCAGTAGTACTGCTGGTGCTGGTACTGTGAGCCGCGGCCGTCGCGTTCCCCGCGGTAGTCCTCGTCGCGGTTGTGGCTACGGCTGTGGTGCCGGTACGCCTGGGGCTGGCCGAGGCGCAGGCGGTGAAACTCGTCCGCCAGGTCACCGCCGCCACCGCCGCGGCCGACTGGGCCCTGGTCGCCATGGGCAGCACGCGCGCCCGCCCAGTTGCTGGTGCTGGTGCGAGCCGCTGGCGCTGGCGCTGTGGGGCCGGCGGCGGGGATCTCTCCCTCCTCGCCGTCGTCGTCGTCCTCTCCGCCGGCCGTTGTCAGGTCAACCATCAACGCCCCAACTCGCCCGCTGCCTCCTGCACCACCACCGCCGGCGCCGCGCACTCCGTGGCGGCCGCCACCACCGCCGGCACCACCACCACCACCAGTGCCGCCGTAGCCGCCGCCGCGACCGGCTCCGCGTGCTCCCACGTCGTCATCACTGCTGAGGCTGAGGTCCTCATACAGGTGAGCCAGGCCGCCTTTGGGCCGGCGGCTCAAGTCTTCACCCGCCGCTCCAGGCACTGGCTTTCCGACACCATCACCAGCCTTGCCCAAGCCATCGTCCGCCAGAAGCCAGCCGGCAGCCACGCATTGAGCAGCGCTGCCGCCAGTATCAGGCCGCAACTGTCGCACTGCTTGTGCCGGCAGCGCCACTGTGCGAGAGGGCGGTGCCTCAGCAGGCAGCGGCGGCGGCGGAGACGATGGCAGTGGCGGCGGTGGCGGCGGCGGTGGCGCCTGCGCGGCCTCGTGCGCAGGCTGCGTCACAGGTACCGCCTCAGGCGCCAGCATGACCCGTGTGCCCGGGAGAGGTCGCATCTTCGGGGCCGGCGGCGGCACGCTGGTACGGCCGCCGCGGCAGGCGCTGGCCCATTCGTCTGCACTTGGCCACCAACCCCTGCTGGAGGAAGCGGCGCCCCCCTGCTGCGAGCCATGCTGCTGCAGCAGCGCCTGCTGCCGCTGCTGTGCCCGCAAGCCCGCCACGGTGCTCGTCATCAGGGCGGCACCGCGCGGGCCGCATCGGGAGAATACGGCCCGCGCAGCTGCCGCCGCGCCACTGCCTGGCAGCGCCGTGGGAGCCGTTGAGCCGCCAAGCGGGATGGCTGCCGTGGGCCGCATACCGTGAGGCCGCGCGGCAGCTAGCGTGCCCGACGCTGAGGTGGGCGATGACGGCAGCGGCGGCAGGGCGGCCAACGGACGGGGCGGTGGCATGCCCGGCCCCGCTGCTGAGCCCTTCCCGCTGTCACCGGTTGCACGGCTGGGGTCCATAACTGCAGGCTGCGCGGCGTGGACTCCACTCGCAGTGGTGGTAGACGTAGCGGCTGTGTGGATAGAGCTACTCCCGACGCCGTTGCCGGGCAGACCTTGGAGCGACGCCGTCCTCCCGCCGCTGCCGCCGTGCCCACCCTGCAGCTGCGGCACCTGGCGCTGCCCCAACGGTTGCGGCGCCGTTGCCGAGAACCCTCGCGCCCCTGCGGATAGCAGAACACAGGGTGTGAATAAGGGAAGCCCAAGGAACGCAGATGGCATGCGTACAAGCTTCAAGGCAATAGCACAGCAGCTCTCTGCAGCCGCGGTGCGGTACTTTTCCCCACGCGCCTGGCACCGGTTCGGCTTTACCTGGGGGCACTTGTGCCGGCTGGCCCTGCCACGCAACTGCGGGCTGCAGCGAGGCCCTCACAGGAGGCTGTTGCAGCCACGGTAAGGTGGCGGCTGCTTGTGGCAGCGGCGTCCAGGGCAGTGGCGTGGTCACACGTATGTTATAGGCGTACGCCCGGCCGCCTGTGCCCGGCCGGTGGTGCTCGTACGCCACCTCCAGGCCCACGCGCAGGTCGAGCCCCGGAGGCAGCGGCGGGAAGACATAGTCCTACGGTGGCATACACGGAGCGTGACAAGCAGCGATGATGACTAGGGGGGGCGCGACAAAGGGCACGTGTGCAGCTGCGTTCTACCCACCTTGTGCAGGTAGGCCGACTCCACTCCGTCGGGCGTGGTCGTCGCCACAATGCCGCTCTTCGTGTTAGCATCGTAACAAATTATGCGGCCCCGCACCGCCGCGAACACGGAGCCGTGCGGGGAGGGCTGGAATAACATCGCGCTCTCAAACGTAGGCACCAGGTTTCATCGCTCCCTTGACAGCTAGTCGTTCTATGCCTGAAAACTGTAGCGTGCTCAAGTAACAAGGCATCAGGAGGCCGCGCCAGAACTTCAAAGACAGGTCGCGGCAGCCTCGATCCGCGAATCCATGCATTCCGGTCGTGCATTTTCTACCAACAATTGTGCCAGCACAATACCTGTAGTTCAAGTAAGAATGCCAAACGAGCACAGGGGCAAACCGCTGCTCTCGTGCATCCGCAGTCTTGCGGCTTTCAAAGCGGCCCCGACTGAACTTGCACTCCTGTCACCTTATAATGAGACCATAAAGAAACATATAGATGACTTTAATGCCGCTCAGCTGCTCGCTCGGCCGCCCGTCGCGTGGCTCGCATCGGTGCTGGCTCCTTCCTGGCACACGTCGAGCCGTGCAGGCCCCCACCTCGACCTAAAGCTGCTCGCACCCGCATCGCACGCACCTCAGCAGCCCTGCACATGTCTGCGAGCTGGTAAGTGTGACCTTGCAGCGTATCTGCCACAACATAGCCGTGGCCGCGAAGCCATCTACATCATGGTATCTGCCACGCAGAGACGTCCTGCACCTTGAGGCTCCGGCCAACCGCACGCCGACCTGAAAATCTGGTGGAGCACGTGGGGATATCGGTAAGCATTGTAGATGTAAGCATGTCCTACTTCCGCGCTGCCGTGGGTACTGACGGCATGGCACGCATCGCGTGGCCGGTCACCGGTATCCAGGCGTTGTCCACCTTGATTCTCTCAGGACTCGCCGCGGTTTTCACGCACTGACACCACATCCATTGCTTCCGCAGCTTTCTGCTGGCTCTGGGCAAGGTCGGCTACGGATGGATACGGAGGTTGGGGCCAGCAGTGGTGCGGAGTTCTCCGCGGAGACAAGCGTGGCACTGACACCGGGTGCGGCCTTCGCGTTGTGCTTCATGCTTTGATATGGCACATACAGCCAAGCCAGATAGCGCGCCGCATACCGGGGAAGGAGAGCCTACTCGTGGCGGCGCAATGATCACCTGGGAACTCTGTCCGGCACTGCCGGCCTGTTGTGTGCTTTAGGCTTTGTCACAAGCACACTGATGCCGGGCTTCCATGGCTGCAACGCAGGTCTGTGGCTATCGGCCATGCTTGGAACGGCACAGCATGCAGACGCATTTGGCTGGGGAGCTGCATTACATGCTCGACCATGGCGGGCAGCGGTGCTGCACGCGAGGTAAGGAGCTTGCCACTTGTTCCGTACTGCGTGATTTTTCCAGGTTGCGTCCACATGGCACAAGTTCAGGGCCGACGGCCCAAGGGTTCACGGAAGACATCCCAAGCACGCTTTCCACCTCTGTCTTGCGCCGCTCGCGTCCTCCCTCACTGCGCTGCTCTCATGGTCATGGGCGTCACCTGGTACCTGCCGCAGGCTGATGAAGGACACCAGTGGGGGGCAGAACCTGCGCCTGCAAGTAAGTTCCCGCCTGTGACACAGCCGATGCCGGACAGCGAAGTGCTTGCTAGTGAATGCGAATGCAAGACGCCATCTTGAGCTCCAAGCTAGCAATAAACAGCACGAAAGAAGTTAGTATTAGCGGCAAAGCGGTTACTTGTTACCTTCGAGACGAGACACCGGCGCGCACTCCATGCGGCAAACGGAGTGCGCGTGTCGTGGAGGCTGCTGTCGCTTGGGGCAGACGTGTTCCAGCTCGCAACTAGGCTGCCATTCGCCGCGACAACGCGAACCCCACATAATGAACCCACCTGGAAGGTAGCCAGGCACCCGGCCTGACACCCGGGGCTGTTGACACGGCTCCATGAGTAACCTCGTGCATTCATTGTTGGAATGCCCTCACGCGCCCACAGTCTCTCATGCGCCTCCCGTGGCGGTTGCGGATGGCGGCTCATGTCGAAATGCGTCAGGAGGACGGTCACCCCGACGTGACCACCGAACTTGGTTGCAGGTGCGCGCCGCAATGCGCCCGAGGTGTGCAAAGTTGGGCACTACTTTAGCTTTAGGTTTGTGTACTGTGTGTTTCTTTATTCATTCGGGATAGATGGAAGTTCGAATGCCCGTATGGAAGCAAGGCTTGGAAACAAGCCGGTTGGGGCTCAAGAGTCGAGACCAACTCCATGCTTGAGGCACGCTCGCGGCGGCTCAGGCGTGCCACCCGTTCCGTAGAGGCAACAAACCCACCCGGCACCCTGTCCCATCAGCCTTCACCATGACGGTGTGTATCAATCCCGTTGCTCCTGTACGCAGGCTTGAGGTTCGGGGCTCCGAAGGTGATGGGTGGAACCTAGCCGAGTTGCTCGGAGCTTCGGACACCAGCGGGCGCGTCGCGTCAGTTAGCACTGCCCTTGTATTCCAGGGCGCTACGAACCCAAGCGTGGGCCTGCAGTGGCGCGTGCAGTGCTGAAGTCATGGGTGCGTCAGGGTTGGGGGTCACGGTCATGGTTCGGGGTCAGGGCTCACAGTGGGTTCACAGCGGGTCAGGGTTCGGCACGGTCACGGTCAGGGTTGGGGGTCACGAGCCTACAGTGCTCGATGCCGACCCCGCCAGAACCACGCGCACCTGGGTGGCACATGAGCCAGCAGCTCTGTCCTGTCCGGCCCAGGCTTTGTCCTGTCCGGCCCAGGACAGGACAGGACAGAGCTGGGCCGGACAGGACAAAGCCTGGGCCGGACAGGGCAGTGCTGAAGCGGTTCAGTGTTAGCATGTCCAGTGACGAGTGGGGAGCTGCACGCATTCATTTGTCGGGGGTTCACGTGTGTGAGGGTATTTCTTAGCACGTCCTGCGTTCAAGTCAGCATCTGTATTATGGGCTTGCCGGATAATGCCCACCTTGAGCAGGCACGGAGCAGTCTCAGTGTGGAATGAGCCCATCGGCAAAAACTAATTCACGCCGTGCCCCAAACATCTGGACTCGGCTTCCTTATTTTGTTCTAGGGTGTAACAGTAGGGACACCATGGCTCTCCGGCGAGCGGTCGCCTCTTTCCTGCCCAAACTCGCGGGTGCTGCCGAGACCCTCCCGGCCGCGAGCCATGCAGCCAGCTCTTTCTCCCAGTTGATTTCGGCCCCTCTGGATGTGGTGGAGCGCCAGCAGCAGCCCTCGGGCTTCCGATGTGCGTGAGCACGCCCGCTGCGGCGCCAGCGCTTGCTCCCGGGATGTCGCTGATTGCATTTTGTTTTCGCTACGTTATGCAGCGTTCGCCTCGGATGCCGTGGAGGTCTTCAAGCCCGAGGCGGGGCTGACCCCGACGAACCGGCTCTCGATGGTCCCCACGCCCTACATCAAGTGAGGCTGGTACACTATCACAAGCTGGGAATGACTGTTTCCAGCTCATGCGGGAAATCGGGGGTCTTGGCGGCCTGGAGAAGCGCTGATGGTCGACTTTGCCACGATGCAGATACGATGAGCACAACCACAAGCGCTTCCCGCCGGGCACGGAGGGCCGTCCTTTCGCCTACTTCGTTCAGACCGGTGGCCGCTTCCTTTACGCGTCGGCCGCGCGTCTTGCTGTGCTGAAGATTGTGATGTCGCTGTCGGTGAGTGGCCACAGCGGACGTCATCGTTGCACTGCCAGCCACCGCGGGGTTGAGGGGATGTGACACTGACACTGGGATGGCACGCAGGCTGCTGCCGATACCATGGCGCTGAGTTCGCTGGAGGTGGACCTGTCGGGCGTGGAGGAGGGCACGACGATTACCGTCAAGTGGCGCGGCAAGCCTGTGTTCATCCGCCACCGCACGGACGCTGAGATTGCGCAGTCCGCGGAGGTTGCGCTGTCGGAGCTGCGCGACCCCCAGAAGGACGTGGACCGCGCCATAAACCCCAAGGTGGGTGGGGGCAGCGGGAGAGGGCGCACGGATGCGGGCAGCACGGGACCTAGGAGCGCAAGCTGGAGTGGGCCTTGAGATCTGCCGGGTTAAATACGATACGAATCGGCATGTCTGTGCATCTCCACATGATAATCTGACCCGATGCGTGCTTCTCAACTTCGCAGTACCTGGTCGTCGTGGGCATCTGCACCCACCTCGGCTGCGTGCCCATCTCGGGCGCGGGCAACTACCAGGGCTGGTTCTGCCCCTGCCACGGCAGCCACTACGACATTTCGGGCCGCATTCGGGAGGGCCCCGCCCCCTACAACCTGGAAGTGCCGGAGTACCGCTTCACGGAGGGCCAGAAGGTTGTGATCGGCTAAGCGGCTGCTGGCCGCGAGTCAGCTGCTGGCGCTGGAGCCGTCGCGATTAGCAGGAGCAGCAAGAATGGTTGCGCGGGCTGTAGCTTTGGGCTGAATGTTCTCCGGCGCACGTGTCCGGGGGCTCAGCTGCACCGGCTGTCAATAGCGTATGCTGCAGCGCTGTCGGCGCACCTGCATTTGAGCTGGCGCAGGCGGCCACGCGGCAGCCAGGCGGAGGGCCGCGGTCTGGACTGGACCACATATGCGGTCGTGTGGAAGTGTGGGGCTATCGGCTTAACACCATGGAACCTTGGCAGAGTTTAGGTAGGCAGGACTCAACTAGCAGGGGCGCATGAGCGACACGTGTTTCGTGTTGGGAATGAGTGGCCACAGGAGAGCTCGTGCAGTTGCAGCGTGAATGATGTGTGACTTAGATAGGCAAAGGACAAGCTACCAACGCTTAGTTGATAGGCATAAGTATTGTAAATCCTCAGATACCCTAAACTTTCTCTGCCCATCCCCGTTGACTCAAGCACCTGACGTAGACGTTTGGGGATTGGTCAGGCTTCAAGTTCTAATGGTGCCACCCAAAGAGCAAAGCAGAACGTATCCACCTTATGACACCATGTCAATCCGCTTGGGCCTCTGGTCCCGCACCATGTCCGTAAAACGCCGTCCGGTCGTCGCCTGATTAGCAGAAGCGTGTCCTCTTGCATAGCGTGCTGCCAGCTGCGGCACAGCCGAAGCACCTCGCACCGCTTCACTACGGTACGCCACTGCTCTTACATAAATACATTATCCAGTTCCGGTGCGGCACGAATACTCCATCGCGACATGCTCGTAGTCAACCAGACCATGTGCGCCGTGGCACAGTTGGTGACAGCCTCACGCTGCCCCATTCGTCCATGTCCATCCCACACCTGGAAGCCGTAACGCTCTGAGCAGTCCGCTCGTCCGTACATTACGGTATCGCATAGGTGTAACATACAATCACTGTGCTCACTCTTGCACGGCCACACCACTATCCACCGCATTTTGTCTTGTTTATCGCTTCACTGTATGAACAGTGCCCGTCACACGTCAAACGCGCACGCATTTCTAAGTCTTTTCCGTGCGCTTACACCCGACCGCCTCCTAGGATGCCCTTGGCGCCCGCCAGGGGCGCCAGTTCCGTCTCATCCTGCGCGCCGCGCGCCCGGCCTATGGATGCCAGCCAGGAGCGCAGCTTGTGCCTCCGGAACACCAGCAGCTCGGCGGCCACAATAATAATGCCCACCACGACCACCGCCACGATGATCAGGCCGTAGCCGCCCAACCCGGAGGACTCCTGCACCACCTGCGCGTGGTACGGCGTGGTGCTACCGCCGCCATTCTCGCCCGTGCTGCTGGCGCCGCTGCCGTCAGCTGCGGGGCCGGGGCTGGGGCTAGGACTAGGGCTGGTGGTTGCAGCTGTGGTGGCACCTGCACCCCCGCTGCCGCTGCCGCGGCCGCCGCCTCCAAAGCTGCCGCCCGAGTGTGTTGGCTTGGGCTTCTTGTGCTGCATGGGCCGGGCCAAGCCCTGTCCCGGCTTACTGCCCGGCGGCGGCGGGGGCGGCGAGGGCATCGGCAAGGGCACGGTGGGCATGTCCTTGGACAGCTCCTTCTCAAACTCCTTGAGGGCGTCATCATAGTCCTCGCCATCCAGTGGGAACTTCTCCCCCTCCTTCCCGCCAGCGTCCGTCTCCTTGGGCGCCTCATAGTCGTAGTCCTCTTCCATCACCGCGCCGGTGCCCTTGCCCTGGCCGCTGGAGCTGGGGCCCGGGGTGGCGGCGGGCTTGGGAGCGGCGACGGGGCTAGGCGTGGCTTTCGGCGTTGTGGCCCCAGTGGCGTTGGCGGCCTTGGGCGGCTCCTCATAGTCATAGTCTTCGTCCTTGGGCTTGCCCGCATCACCCTTGCCGTCCGTGGAGCTGCTGCTGTCGCCCTTCTTCGTCTCCTCGTCAATCTCTGCCTCCCGCTCATAGTCATCCGGCTCCTCCACCTTGTCTTTGCTGCGGGCCTTGTCCTCATACTCGCCTGCGTCCTTATCGCCGCCGGCCGCCTTCGCAGGTGAGGGCACCGGCTTGGAGGCGGGCGAAGGCGGTTTGGGCGCGGGCGGCGGCGGGTTGGGCGGCGGGGGCGAGATCTTGATGACAGTGGCGTTGGGCGCTGCCGTGCCGCGCTCAGCCAGCTTCCGCGCCACGTCAGCGCAGGCCATGGTAGTGAATCCCACCTTGCTGTTACGCCGGTCATACTGCAGCGGGTAGATGGACACACAGGCCAATTACAGGATTCAGTACAAGCCAGGCCGTAGCTGGGCTCAGGCCAAGCCCGGCTAACAGGGGCTACACGTCCAGGTAAGGTGAGCTGCAGGGACTTCCACACACGCCGCGCCCTCGTAAAGCGCCCCAGTGCGCAGGACACCGGATCCAGCCGTCAACGCGGCATTCTGCCTCACCGTGACAACCACGTCGCGCACGCTGACGCCGCCGACCAGCGCGCCCGAGTTGCCGTTGTCGAAGATGCCCAGGCAGTACTCGGCAGGCTTGGACAGGAACAGGTAGCGCAGCGGCGGCAGCGTCAGCTTGGCGCCGCCACCGAACACGAACTCCGCGGGCGGGAAGTACTTGTCAAGGTCCTGCGGGCGCAAAGGCAAGTGCAGGTGCAGGGGCGCAGGGGAATATGGAGACATGTTAGGCATGAAGGTGCACAGGGGAGCGCACCCCGGTCGATTTCGAAGCATCTAGAGTTGACATGGGGCGCGACGCAGCGTTCACCTTGAACTGGTCTGGTGCGCCCTTCCAGCAGATGTCGTTGTACTGCGGCGTGAAAAGGGCAGCGAGCCACGTGAGACCACATGGGGAACATGCGACACAGCACCCTGAAGCGACGGCACTGCCGCTGTGACCCCTCTCCTGCCTACCTGCGGGTCGGCGCCGGGCGTAGATGTAAGCCCCTTCTTCACTACGTAATCGCCCACGGCCTTGGCCATGGCCTTGAAGGCGTCGGTGGGCAGGTAGGTGAAGGTGGTGCCGCTGTCCAGGACCGTGCCGTAGCCGCGGTCGAACACCGACTGCGTGGCAGCGACGGAACGGCGATGGGGTTGCGGTTGGAGGCAACAGTTCGGGACAGGACGAGCATTGCCGCAATGTCCAGAACCCCGTAGCCGCATGTCGCAGCTGACAGCAAAATGAGCCTTTCGTGCCGCAGATATACCCGACCACGCCCAGCCAGGCCCACTGCCCTCACCACGTCGAACGCCAGCGTCTGGCCATCCACAGTGATGCCCTCCATCTTGACGTTGTAGTAGTGCAGGTGCAGGTTGGTCAGCAGCGGCGTGTACACGGTCTTGGTGCCCTCAGGCATGGCCACGTCGCCTGGGTGGGCGCGGGCAGGGTGGACAGGGTGACGGGCAAGGGTGAAGGGAGACAGCCTAGAAGTTTGTGAGAAGTGTTGACCGTGATGATGTGACGTCCAAAGCCGCACAGCAGCGAGCAGTACGTTTCCAGTGTTTCCAAACACATGCCGTCATGCTGCCTCCCAGCCAGGCGCCGCCCCCGCTCACCCAGCAGCAGGATGCCATCCTTGGGGTATCCAAAGCATAGCGAGAACACGTCCTCAATAACCTTGCGCTGGACCAGCTGCGAGGTCGGATGCAGAGGAGCGGGGTGCGTCATGTTTCTTGCGGTCCAGGTTACGACGACAAATGGGTTGGTCGCTGCGCTGTGCTGCGTTTTATGAGCGAAACCTCGCTGACGAACATGCTGCAGCTCATGTGAGCGCCTCCGCTGCAATCCCCACGCGCACGGGTGCCCTGTGTGGGGCTGCTTGGCTGCTTCCATCCACGTCTCTTATCACTCATCCCCCGCTTTCCACTCTACGCCCCCAAGACCCACCTGACTCTGGAAGGCGTTGTGGTTGTTACCCATGCCCATGATTCCGTCCGCCATCTGGCGGTAGATCTCGCCCGTCTCGCCGTTTTCGCAACCGAAGACCAGCCGCACCGGCGGGTCGCTGTCCGGGAAGCCGAACGTGTCCTCAATCATCCAGCCCTCGCTGCTGCTACGCTCAGCTGCGCACAGGTAATGCACAATGCGTGGGCGTATGTTTTAGCACCAGTAAGTCAGGGCTCAAAGTCACTGCTGTTGGTGAGGCCACTCAGCCGGAAGCCGACGCACTAGCATGGCAGCCGCAACACCACGAGCCCGGCCTAGCACTGGTAGAGTACCAGCATCTCTAAGCTGCCGAAAGCATGCATTACCCAGCGCAGTTGTCTCTACATCCTGCAGATACCTTCTCGCAGGCCTGTGTGCACCCACCATATGTTCTGCTGTAGTAGCAGCGGTCGTTGTTGCATGTGCAGCTGGGCGTGCCGCAGTTGCAAAGCGGGTCCCCACAGGCCAGCTTCTTTGCCGATGTGGACTTGTCAGGATCAAACCACTCCTCCTACGATTGCAGCACCGGAATCCCCGTTCGGTTTGTGTCCTAGAACATTCCCGCCGGTGGAAGCCACACCAACTGTTGCGCTGTGGCTGTTCGAGGGAGCGTGCCAAACCCTAGGTCCCAGAGGCCAGCCCAGAGGCAGGATGCGGCTGCAGGTACAGCCCCTGCCCGGGAAGAGGGGCAATCGACTCTACTTTCCAGCAGCTCCACAGCCACGTGCCAACCGAGTTGCTCACCGTGTGTTTCCCGCAGTGGGCGCAGTTCTTACACGGGATGTAGGTGATGGTACTCCCCGTGTCTATGATGACCGAGAAAGTCCGCTCCGGTGTGCCCAGCTTCAAGGTGGTATAAAAGTAACTGCAACACGGTGTCCCGGGAGCAGCCGAGAGTGAGCTGCCACTCGATCGAGGGCCGTTGGCTGGACACTCACCCTATCTCCCGCACGGAGCCCTGTACTGGCAAGTATCCGCTCCGTAGTAGGTGTCTCCGCCACGACGGCTCAAGCTCCCGCTGTTTAAGCGGCACCATGAAGCCCCCGCCATGTGCGCGCAACTGTGTCTCAGCCCGCGCCAGCTCCTGACCAGCTACCAAAGCTAAAAGGGCGAGCACAAACCCTGTGAGCATCTTTGTGCTCTCGCCCTAGCTGGGCGGGCTACGCGGAAGCAAAACCAATATATAACACTCGCGTTCTCCCTTCAGGTTATCGACATATTCAGTTTACGTGTTTTGTTTAGACTAAAAGACACTTCGCCGGCGTTAGACAGCGAATGTTGCGCTGGGCCATGCAGCTGATTTGAGCCAGCGAAGGGCTGTCCGACACGCTAAAACACAATTCTTGATATTCCTTGCGCTGCATCTGTCACAAAGAACTACCAATTGACAACGGAACCTTGTGCAGAGGATAGGAAGCGGAAATGGGGCCGGAGGACGACGAGGAAGTGCCGCTGGCCCTCGCTCTTGAGGACACAGGTGCTGATTAGATCTCAGGAGACGGGACTAGCAAATGCGCCGCGAGCTGAGCTGGGACCTTCACCACATTTGTCGCGACGTCTGCACAGGCCCAAGCGGGAAGCTGGCAAGCGAGCAGGATGGAGAGCCTACAACAGTGCCAGTGACGATTGTGACAGGTGGGACGGATGTCTTGTGAGCCTTGCGTAGGCAGAATCGCGGTCGCGCCACAGTTGCTCCCCAGTTCGCGGGCCGGGAACTTCCCACGTAGAGGGGCAGTGCGGGTGGGGTGTAGTGCATGCGGTGCGAGGGCAGTTGCCTGCATTGGGAGGCCAGGCGGAACGTCCGCGCGCCACCCGTCAGCAGCTCCGTCAGCGTCGGCACGCCGTTTACGAACACTGGGCCTGCGCGCGCAAACTGAAGCGACGCCGCTCAGCACCAGTGGCACGTGGGGCAGATCGTAGGGCCGACGCGGCGTGGGGGCGAGAGCTGCCAGAATGCCAGCGCGGACACGGAGGGGCATGCAGCAGCGCCGCACGGGACCGGCACCCGCGGAACGGGGCAGTGGAATCCATCCATCCATACCCCTAGTTGGCACCGGGTCCCATCTAGTACGCATCAATGGCCAGTTTGTGGTAGCCTCCCAGGCTGCCGCAAAGCGCAAGAGAGCCCCACCCTACATGAGTGGAGCCAGTCAGGCCTTTCCGGCGTGTTCGTGCTGTTCAGGCTTCCTTGGAGCAGGCAAAACGACGCTCGTGAAGCACATCCTGACGGCGAACCACGGATACCGCATTGCGGTGATCCTGAACGAGTTTGGCGAGGATGTGGGGATAGAGAGCAGCTTCGTGCAGTCCCAGGAGGTAGGTGGGAGAGAGTGCATCTGGGCTGATGCCGGGTGCGGCTGGGCGCCAGTACCGCATGGGCAAATGGGATGTACAGTATTTAGGGGATGCCGTGTGCTAGGTTCATATCGGAAGCTTGGGATAAATGCCTGGCAAGGTTGGCTGTCCCCTGTCCGCGCTTGCACGACTGCAGGGTCTTCAGGGCACGAACGGCGAGTGGGTGGAGCTGACCAACGGCTGCATGTGTTGCGCCGTCAAGTCGGACTTCCTGCAGGTGCGGCTTCCATGAGCATGGCATACGGTACACAGTTACCATACAGTTGCGGGAATGGCTGGACACAGGGCGTGCACTCGTGGGCACGCAGCCAGGCGTGGTTCTGCGGTGCGGCTGGGTGCCGCAAGCATCATGCACCTACACGATTGTGGGAGCAGGCTTGTGTAGGGCTCGGGGCTGTGGGACGGCTGCGGTGCCGTAGGGACAGCCGAGCTGCGCCAAGTCGCGCTGAATGACTGCGGATTGCGCAGTCACGTGATTGGTCTACCCCGCACTGCGCACAGGCGCTTGAGAGCCTGCTGGAGCGGCCGGGCGGTCGGACATTCGACTATATTCTGATCGAGACCAGCGGCCTGGCCAACCCCGGGCCCATCGCCACTGCGCTGTGGACGGACGCGGAGCTGGAGAGCCGCGTAAACCTGGACGGGTGTGTGTGTGTCAGTTCAGGACTGCATATTTGGAAGGAACAGACAGCGTGTTGTCAGTTCAGGACTGCATATTTGGAAGAGTGACCAGTTGGTTGGGCCGGGCGCGTAAGCTTAGAAAGGGAGAGCAGGCGGGATTTGGGGCTGGGCACAGCTCGCGCCTTGCACCTGGAACCAATATCTTTCCGGAACCCGTGTCGCTGCGTGACAGTGTGGTGACGGTGGTGGACGCCGTCAACATCGACCGCCAGCTGCACGAGCCGCGGCCCCGCGGCGCCGTCAACGAGGCGCAGCTGCAGGTCGCGTACGCCGACATCGTGCTGCTGAACAAGGTGGGCTTGGGACCCAAAAGGATTGGCGACGGCGTAGAGATCTTCAGGGGGCGTGAATGGCCGCATGGCTTGGAGACGCACGCATGGGTTGGGGAAACGTTGCATCCCCTGAATGCCAGCCTATGGGCGCTGTCAACACGCACCTCAAATTCCCACGCCGTGACTCGTCCTCTGCCCAGTTGGACCTGGTGGACGAGGAGGCGCTGATGCGCTCCGAGGCCGACATCCGCGCCATCAACAGCGGCGTCAACATCGTGCGCACCAGCCGGGCGGTGGTAGACCTGGGCCTCATCCTCAACCGCAACGGGTACAGGTGAGGCACGCCGCGGGGCGGGTCCCGTGGCGGGGTTTGGGGGTTGGTGAGGCTAGGGATGGGCCGGTTACAGCACATGTCGGATCTGTTACATTGGCGTAGGGCAGACGACAACCTAGCGCCTCCGCTTCCCCCTTTCTCCCTCGCTTCCCGTCAGTCACAAAGGCGAGTTGGTGCTGCCGCCCATCGCCGAGGCGGACGACGAGGCGGAGGACTCTGGGCATCCGCGCGGCGGTGCCGGCGTGGGCGGTGAGCGCGGCAGCACCGCCGGCGAGACACCCAGCCTGCGCCGCCGCTCCACCGGCGTGTCCTGCTGCTCCTCGCGCGCGCACTCCTTCCACGCAAAGTCCGGCGCGGCCGCTGCCACCATCGCGGCGGCGGCGGCCGCTGCCGTTGCCGCCTGTGGCGGCTCTAGCGCCGCCGGCTCCCGCGACCTGTCTCCGGCGGGCTCGCTGGCGCCGGTGTCGCCGCTCATGGCCGCCGCCACGGCCGCCGCGGGGAAGTTCTCACGCGCCTCGGGGGACGGCGCGACCGCGTCGCCGGGGCTTGGTGCCAACGCGCCCGAGGCGAGCCCGGACCACGTGCATGACAACTCCGTGTCCACCATCAGCCTGCGTTGCGAGCACCCCGTGGACCTCAGCAGGTACGTGCATCAGGGGTACGAAGGCGGGCTGGGTGGGTGCACTGGGTGGTTGGGCTGCAGCACCGGTGTGAGCGCGAGTAGGCTGGGCCGGAACGTGCTACAGTGGACCTGTGTCGATGGCTGGGTAGGGCCTCACCCGCGGCTCGCCGACTGCGGCTCTGCTCCTGCGCCCGGGCCCCGGCGCAGGTTCAAGTCGTGGGTGGACCACCTGCTGTGGGACCGCGAGTCGCGCCCGGACGAGATCTACCGCATGAAGGGGCTGCTGTCGGTCACCGGCTCGGACAAGAAGCACAGCCTGCAGGTGTGTAGGAATGGGGTTGGGCCCCAGTGTGAGCTGAGGGTTGCGGGAGAGGCAGCTGTAAGCGTGGCGGCAACTTGTGCTGAGAAGGCGCCCTGGGCCAGTGCCGGCGGTGACGACCCTTCATCGCCAAAGGCGCACGCACATGCTTCTTGCGCTCTCCCCCGGCCCCTACGCCTTCACGCCCGAACTAATGATGAATGTAACCCCCCGCCACCACCCAAAGGCTGTGTACGAGCTGTACGAGATCATGCCGGGGCCGGCGTGGCAGGCGGGCGAGGCGCGCGTGTCGCGGGTGGTGCTCATAGGCCGCAACCTGCGCCCCGCCGCCGTGAAGCAGTCGTGGGCCGAGTACGTGGATGCACCCAAGAGCTGAGAGGCGAGTGCGTATGCGGCCGGCGCCTTCAGAGTGCTTGATACAGGAAACCTGGGTGGAACTGCAGCGTTGGCACGGTTGGTGGACAGTCGAGCGGGGTGAGCATCAGGGTCGGGTCAAGTGTTCTCGGGTTTTGCAGGCGCAATGGGGATATGCACCGTCCAAGCGCTGCATCGGTGGTGTCGGTGCAGCGACGGCAGCAGAGACACCGCCCATAGGATTATGGTGGAGCTACGGCGTGGCGCTGACACGGGCGTACTTCGGTGGGGGCTACTAGGTACAGTGGGTCTGCACGGCGTGCGCTCACGAATGGCAGATGTCCAGGTGGTGAACCAACGACGTATCGGCGCGTGGGCATGACCATAGGCGCATTCATCGCACCGTTGGTGAACAGGCGTGGCAAGGTGAGCATGACAGCACGTGAAAGGTGTGTGCTGGATGGCACCGGACGTTGAGTTTTGTTGGTTGGATGCGAACGCAAGCCGCGCCCGAACACGCAAGTGCCTGTGGCTCATTGCCTCCTGCATACCGTACTTCCTAATAAAAGCAGGCCCTCACGGCAGATGTGGACAGGCGCGTATGCACGGTCCTGCGTTATAAGAGTTGTGCCTAGGATACTTAGCGATGATGGCGACTGTATTCCGGCATAGCTACGCTCAGGTCAACTGTGTGACCAGGCGCGGGCTTGAGCAGGTGCAACTGCGCGTGGGTTCCAGTGCCGGACGTGGATCATCGTGGATGCCCTGGCCTTCGTGCGAGCTGGTGTGTGCGTGTATGTGGTGCGTGTCACGCAACAGAATGAATTGATTCTCAAGAAGGTTACGGCGGGCGCAGGGATGTCAAGGCTGGCGGTCAGTTGATGTGGGGTGGGCGGTGCCAGCACAGTGCCCAGGCTGGTCATTGGGCTGCGCAGGTCTGGAAGGCACAAGCAGGATTGTTGGATACGTTGCTTTCCAATGTGTAACGCAATCATGACTGCAGATCCGGTATGACGTGGTCCGCTGCGGGGGAGTCAACGTTGTGCGCGGGAGAGGCCCCGGCGGCGTGGGCGCGCGCATGGCCGCACACGCGGATGGCGTACACGCAGGTCGCCTGCAAAATGAACACCCGTCTCCTCGCAAGTATTGACATCACTCCTGAGTTCCACACAACAGCTTTTAACAGTAGGCAAACGTATTGTAAGACGTGCGCGGCGATGCAACACCGCACGGCGTGTCGCCTGCTGCGACCGCTAGCCTCTATCAACAGTTTATCCTCTACACAACAAGCTCGCGCTGCATTTACGTCGGCCACGGGCGCCTGTGGCCAGGCGTCGACGTCGACGCGGTGTGGCGATGAGGAGAATCGGTTGCCAGCGCCGCTCCTACTGGGCCGTTCAGGGCTAAACTTTCGATGCTTTAGCTCTCAGCCGGTAAGTCATTCCGACCGGCGCGCCTACGCCATAAGCCCTTGACAGCCATCAATAACCTTTGCTCAGGCAACGCAAGTCGACCGGTTGCGCGAGGTTGCGGAGGCTCTAAGCGCACCACCAAAGTCGCTGGAGTTTGACCGAGGGGAAATCCCTATACCGCCGGACCTGGACAATGCTCTGGGCCGGGCGATGCTCAAAATTATGGGCTTTGAGAGCAAGCGCAGCAAGTTGTTGCATGGTAAGGGGCTGTCAAAGGCGACCCGTGCCAATGCGGCCAAGGGGTGAGAGGGGGAGGCTGCGAGAGGACCAGGGGTGGACGCAGCCACGCCGCGGCCAAACACCTGGTGACAAGCTTGGTCTTAGCTGTGCGTGGCGGGTGCTTGGCTTGTCATATGCTTTAGAGCTGCGACCAGTCCACGGACAATTTATGACATCCTGTCTTTCTGCTTGGCACTATCAGGCGCTCAGCGGCTGTACGAGGCGGTCACGGAGCAGGTGGACTCGGGCGTGTTGCAACGAGGTGCGTTAGGGTGGGATTGCAGCGCCTACGAAACTGTACTGCATGCGTGTTTTACGCACGACCTGTGATTGTCTCCCTATTATTCGCACGCTGTCCACGCCGCACCACCGCACCCCAACCGCACCCTGTGTACATCGATCCCGCCCTGCAGCCTTCCAGACCGGCAAGGTGTTCTGGTCCACGTACGTGCTGCTGTCGCTGTACGTATGGCTGGTCATCCATCGCCTGCGGGACGTGCGCCACGCCGACGTCAAGTTCTTCCGCCAGCGCTTCTACAACCAGTTCCAACAGGACGTGGAGTTCAGGGTGTACGCGGCGGGCGTGCAGGTGCGGCTTGGGTGCCGGCGGCGTCAGTACTGTTCACGGCTGCGGTGGTGGTAGCCATGGACGTTTGGCCGGCTAAAGAGAGAATCGAAGGTACCAAGTCGGAAATGGGGCGGATCGGGCTTTCTGCGACTGTACGCGCGACGAATTGACATTGAATACAACAGAACACCGTTTGCGTGTCTGGTGTGTTGTTGCCGCCGTGTGTGGCGCACGCAGGTGGGAGTGACCAAGTGGCTGAAGAAGCTGGAGGAGCACTTCTATGAGACCGCCTTCGACTTCGACAAGGTGGGGGCAGCGGCACGTTTCTGGTGGGGTGCAGCGGTTACGCCAGTTGTGGGGCACCGCCTGCACGGCCTCCGTGCGCCACGCCACATGCACCCAGTTAGTCAAGCTTGCCTGCGCCTACTCCCTGCCCTTCGTCCGCAGGTGCTGGCGCCTGGCGCCAGCGAGACGCTGTCTGACGTGATCCTGCGCAAGTACTACGGCGGCGAGGAGACGCACAGGTGCGTGGATGCGGCGATGGGGCGTTTAAAGGAATGAAGGGGCGGCCGGGGCACGCGCAGCAGCGGTCTCACAAATACAGCAGCCCCTCAACTCAATTCATGAAGTCTGACACCCGTGCCCACCACCACCATCCCCTTCGCCTCCTCAGGGCGGACGCCGACCTGCTGGCCCGCTTTGCGCTGCGCGAGATGGCCTGCCTCAGCGCCACGGACGATGAGGCGGTGCTGCGCGGCAACGTGCGCTTCAGCAGCACCGAGCTGGCGGCGGTGCTGGAGCGCGCCGGCGTCACGTCGGCAGGCGAGTCCACCGCGGGCGCGGCGGCTGCGGGTGCGGCGACGGCCGGCCCGGTTGCGGGAACAGGGGCGGTACCCGCGGCGGAGGGTGGCGCGGGACAGGGGTCCGCGTAGGGTGGCTCGGCTAATGGCATGGAGCGCTGTGCGGATGGCTCCAGAGAGAGGACGAATGGGCGAGCGATGCATGGTGGTGCGGTCATGGCATGCCGGCCCTGCACTGCGAGTTGGCTGGCTGCTGCGCGCGAGCCGACGCTGGGATGTATGAACGCGACATTACAAAGAAGGGACAGTCCGACCAAATGATGTTTGGAGCTGTAGACACACGTGTCTTGCAATCATGCGCGCACGACTGGTTGGGCACCAGCTCCGACTGTGACGCTATTGTAAGCATGCCAGTTAAGGGGCACGGTTAAGGGGTGATCCTTTCGCTGACGGGGCGATGCATGACACAACGTTGGTAGGGCGCGGGCTTCGGCTCGGCTTCGACTCACGGTGTAGCGGCTGAGGCACCTCTGCGCGGAGTTTGATTGCACGGATTGCGAAGTTCGGCAGACAGCTAGGGGGAGGGCAGTGTCCCTCCGGACCGGAGGTGGCGGGACAACTTGGGTGTTGGTGAGTGCTCGGCACAGCTACTGGTCGGACTTTGCCACTGTAATGTCGCAATTACGAGAGCTCTCGTTGCATATCGGAGCAGATATGCTAAGCTCGGAACTTGCCACTGCGCCTGAAGAACAAAAAGCATAAAGAGCAGTCTTACACATCAGATCCATGCACACGATATCCTCCTGTTACTCGTCTTCCTACACCTTCAGCTCCTGCCGACACGCTGGCTCCGCTCTGTTAAGCCAGCGCGCGGATTCACTTAACTTCTCCCACATCGCACCCTGACGGCAGACGTTGCGATACCACCATACGCGTGTGTTCATGATCGCGGCCAGAAGCGTGGGCTCACGGCTTCAAAAATGCCCATCGCAGCAGTCCGCTACCTATCAACACATTTGCCGTTGTCAGGCACGCGCTCCCAGGCACGTCGTCCCCTTTGCTGCGTTGTTGCAGCCCTATCCTGCACCTTACCAAGATTTGTGGAAACGCGCTAGCTCTATGTTCGTAGCTGCCGCCCACCCCACCCCCAGCAATCAAGAATGCACGCGATGCAGGGGAGTTAATCTGCCTGCCCCGTGACACACAACTCATCGCCACAAATCTTGCTGCCTTCCCCG
Organism: Chlamydomonas incerta; assembly: GCA_016834605.1. Classification (NCBI taxonomy): domain Eukaryota; kingdom Viridiplantae; phylum Chlorophyta; class Chlorophyceae; order Chlamydomonadales; family Chlamydomonadaceae; genus Chlamydomonas; species Chlamydomonas incerta. The sequence goes on along the minus strand of JAEHOC010000063.1, from coordinate 471,544 downwards.
CTCCAGTGCTGCCAACGCGCCGGCAGCCGCGCTCCAGACGTGGTCAGCCCCGCAGTGGGGGACCAGCACGTATGCAAAGCAGGTGCCTCTGCTGTTGCAATCGTCTGTGCTAAAGCTCCAGCTGCCGATCGGTGCTGCTACTGGTGCTGCCATTGCGGCCGCTTCTGCTCCTGTTCCACCCCGCGGCCGCAGCAGCTCCCCATCGAGCTGGAACGCACCCCGGCTCCTCGCGCCAGATCAGGTGCTTAGAAGACCAGGCCACCCTCGCGAGCAGCGTCGGCCACGGCCTGCACACACGGTAAGTGTCAGGGTTGCAGTATGGTCAGAGGCTCAGAGCCCTTTCAGCATTATGTTGGCCATTTATGGACCAGTTCTATCACCTTCAGTTTCCTGCGGGTATGCTCAGCATTGCCGCTCACCTGGATGCGGCCGTGGTACTTGAAGCCACCGCGGTCGAAGGCAACCTTCTCAATGTTGTGGGCCTTGCACAGCTCAGCCACCTTCTTGCCCACAGCCTGGGCAGCGTTCTGCCAGAAGCACAAAAACACAGCGACCTCGTCAGGTTTATTGCTTGCACGACTCCATTGCCCACCGTGCCGCACTGAACACCCGTCGTGTACAGGGCCCCTGCAAGCCGGGCCTTCTCACACCACCCACGCATCCCCTGATCCCCCCCGCTCCGCCCTTGCCAGCCTCTCCTTGCCACCCAACTCACGATGTTAGCGGTGCTCTCCAGGGAATCCTTCAGGTCCTTCATCACGGTGCTGGCCGACACCAGGGTGTGGCCCTTGCTGTCATCGATGACCTGCGGTGGGCGCAACACGCCAACCCAGTTGATACCGCTGCGACTTGTCGAAGTGTCACCAACAGACGTACGTCCGAAGTTGAACTACAGAAGCCAACAGGCGCACCTGCACGTAAATGTGCTCGTTGGACTTGTACACCGCCATGCGCGGGCGCTCGGTGGTGCCGCTCAGCTGCAATGCATTAGAATTGCCGTAAATTTGAGCAGGAATGATCGCGCGCCCCCGGCGACCGTGGGGACCCGGCAGCGGCTCGCCCGGCCACAAGCTGTGGCGCTGTGGGCGACACCACGCGCAGCCAGTTGCCCCCTCCGACCGCGCCAGCGCCCAGAATATGTCACCTTCTTGCGGAGGCGAGCGTGGCGAGCCTGGGTGCTGGCCTTCTTGTTCTCCGCCTTGCAGACCACCGGCGCGAAGGCGCGGCTCACTGCGACCAGCCAGGAAAGGAGGACCCAGACTCAGCCAGGTATATTTCAATAGACATGCTTGGAGAACACAAGCCACGCCGAGCCAGCGTCACAGCCACAAGCGAACGCCCGCAAGCCGCAATTTGTCCCCGTGCAGTCCAGAAGCTCTCGCGCCTCTGCCTCGATCAGCTACACAATTATCGCTATCTACCTGGCCGGGTGGGGGCCAGGGTGGCCTTGAACATAGTGGACTGCATCTCTGAAGTGACGCAAGACACGCCCTAAAAGGATTGTGGACTCTAGCGTCCTGCTCGAAATTATGCGTGTAAGATTGACAGTGGCGTCTTCGGCCCATAGTGCGGGGCCAGCGAGCATTTGCGCCCATCCGGCCGACCCGCATTGCCCAAGCGCGAAGTCGCTGCCAGGCCTCAGTGTCCTGCTAATTTCAATGGTATACATATATGTACAAACGCATGCAAGCTGGATGTGAATGGCACTTGAGTGCACTCCCATGTCGCCCATCGGCAGCGGACGCCAGGCCGATTTGCGCATGTTGCTGGCGGCGGCACTTGTTTGTGCGCGGTTGTAAGAAGAGGCGGGGGGCTCAGGGGCGAAGGGAAGAGGTGCCGACTGGAGGAGCACGCAGCCCTGCCCGCGCCAGCACCCAGCTTCGAAGAAAGTGTGGAGAGCAGGGGAGGGGGTTGTAAACACCAGCCCAATCTAAACCAAGCTAAACTAGACAAGGAGGAGGCGGACCAGGGGAGGTGAGGGCCTGGGGACGTGAGGGCCAAGGGAGGTGAAGGCCAGGGGAGAGGGAGGTGAAGGCAAGGGGAGTCGGAGGCCAAGGGAGTCGAAGTGACAGGTGGCCGCGAGGGGGGGCGCGGCAGGCCGCGAACCCCCGCTGGCGCTGAGGCATGTCTCTTAAAAGCGTGGGGAGGGGGGAGTTGTGAATACCAGAAGGGGGGGTGCAGCGGGGGAGGGTGTCCCTCCCGCCGCAGGCGTGTGGCGCATTTCGCGGGGTGGGAGAGGTGGTGGTGGTGGTGGTGGTGGTGGTGGTGCAAAGGGGCTCCGCACTGGGGCCTCCGCCTCCGCGTCTGCAAAGTTGTTAACCCTCACCACCTCATGTGTTAGAGAGCACAAGGAGAAACGACAACAAGAGACCTTGCGTGCGGTGCAGCGTATCTTGGACTCAACCGTCAGCGGGAGAGGCTCGGCCGCCCAGACCCAGAGAAATGATTGCTCGTGTGAATGCAAATGGAAGCCCAAATGGCACATGCCAACGCTGAATTGAGTTGTTGAGCCGAGTGCACTCCAGCCCGAGCGGGCAACGGTTGTTGCATCCGCCTGCATGCGGCGTCTCACAGCGGGGGCGCCTCTGACCAGGGGTGGCACCTCTGCGTCTGACCCCACCTGGCACTCGAAGAAAAGCGTGGAGGGCCAGGGGAGGGGGGAGGCGGACCAGGGGAGGTGACGGCTGGAGGAGTTTCAGGCTACGGCAGACGTAAGAACAAATAGCAGAAAACACATGAAAAGCAATGGACGGTGCAGCGCGAGGAAGCAGCAACAAAGGGAGCAGAAACGGTTCCGACCCCACCTGGCACCCCTGCCTCTGACCCCACCAGGCACCCCTGCCTCTGACCCGACCTCCTGTCGCTCGCAATGAGCTCACGCCGTGGCCGCGCGCCGGCGCGCCACCTTCAGCCATGGCTGCGCCACATGCAGGCACTTGAACGTCATGTTAGCGAAGTGCTTTCGAAATGATGCAGTTGCGCACATCATTCAATGACAACCAGTACTTCTCAAGTCACATTGGAGGCGTAGCCATGTTGGCAATGATTGTCACGTCGATCGTATGCGGTACTACTACGCATGCACATGCGTGCACCGTGTGCGTGTGCCCTCTCAGAAGCTGTGTCACCAACCCGTGCCATACTTCGGCACGGGTCCATCATAATGCACTTCAATGAAGAATGTACGGCATCAAGAATAGCCAAATCCTCGAGCAATCAACCTCAGTCGACACACATGATATGAAGATATGCTAGGGCGCTAGGCAGAACGGCTAGAAGGTCCAAACGCTACGCATGACGTTGACTCAGCACCTTTTGATATGTATACCATGCGCGAGTTATCAGCATCGAACAGGTATGCGCATGCAACTGGCGAGCGCTCTGCTCTTCATTGCTTCAAGCAAGATGCGCGCTCCGCGGTTTCGAGCGTGCGTGGATGCATCTGATGCGCTCGTGACGCTTTATCCGCCAGCGCCAACTGTCATAAACGGGCCCACGGACAGGGCCAATGGCGCTGGTGGCGCCGCCTCCTTAGAAGAACAGGCCAGCGGGCTTGGGGAACAGAGCCTTGATGGATCTGTCGTCTGCGACGTCGCGGGGCGTGTTGCCTTTCTGCGGGTTGCCAAAGTTCGATTGGGGCAAGAGCAAGGGTACGCTTGTTAGAGATGAGGCTATCAAGCCGTGGGTCATTGCAACTCATGAGTTGCAGGTCTGGCAGGTCTGCAGTTGGCACGGCAAGACCTGCCGCCAGGTGAGCAAAGCGCAGCCTGGCAGCAGATGGCAGTCGTACGCATCGGAGGCCGGCCATACCCTCGACCCCCACGGCCCCACCCCACCCACCTTTGTCTTGGCGCTCGTGTTTGCGCCCGCCTCGATTAGCAGCTCGCAGGCGGCGTAGTGGGCCTTCTGGGCCGCGTAGTGCAGGGCCGTGAATCCGTCATTGTCCTTGTCCTCCAGGTTGCACTTGGCCGCGATGAGCACCTTCATGACCGCCACGTTGTTGCGCGCGGCGGCAGTGGACAGCGCCGTCTTCTTGTCCTCCTGCGGGCGCGCATACAAAGTGGGGCCAGCAGCAAGGGAAGCGGGTGTAGCCGTATGTGACGTCGGGCTTGTGGGTGCAAACCGCATCACACGCACGAGCCCGGGGCGAACCATTAAGGCCTTCTGCTGCAAGCTCCCGGCCGCCCCACTTCTACCACCTCACCCCATCAAACGCTTCCTTGTTGAAGCCCGCGTCGAGCAGGACCTGTGCCGAAGGGAGACGAAGCGAAGGTGTCAACTTAACGCACTTAGCTGACATAAGCCGGTCACCGCAGCCGCTTGCTTGCTGCGTACAAGAACCCAAGATTGCGCCTGGCACGAAGTACGGTAGACACGCGTCCCGTGCGGGCTCGCTCCGCACCGCCCAAGCAGGCGTACGGGTACGCTGCGCCGTCATGCCGCCATGCCGTCATGCTATCATGCCATCAGAGGCACGTACACGTGCTGGCGGCACAGCAGGCGGCTGCCTGCGTATGTGGCGTGTTGATCAGGGCCACCACAGTGCCTACCTGTGCGGAGTCGGTCGCGTTGCCGAACGCCGCGCGGTGCAGCAGCGTGTTGGAGCCCTTGAACTGCGGGGCGGGTGGGATTGGGGTGCGGTTGTCAAGGCACGAATGTCCTTGTTTACAACAACGTTGTCCTTTGCACCGTACATCGTTCAAATTGGACCGGCCATTCGGCATGTGCCTTGACGCTGCTGCGGACGACGCAACACGTAAGTGCATGCGGCGGGCCATTGTGCACGTGGGCGCAAACACACTCACGTCAAAGACGGGGTGCATGTTAGCGCCCACGCTGATGAGGTACTTGAGCACCTCGGCCTTGTTCAGCTCCGCCGCCGCAGCTATCGGGCTGAAGCCGTTGTCGTTGCGTGCGTCCTTGTCCCCGCCCGCGCTCAGCAGCGTCTGCACGTGCACGGTGATATCAATTGGCGGGTGCGGTCGAGGAGCATATTTGCAAGTACTGTGTTTCTACCGCATGAGCACATGTCCGCAAGTGCGCCGACATAGCCGGCGCTGGCGCTGTAAACCGTCAGTGCATTTGCGTGCCGGGCAGCCTGGTTACGGCAAAGCCGGCCACGTACGGAGCAATGACGGCAAACCTCACCTTCAATACTTCCAGGCGGCCGTGGAACGTCGCCAGGTACACCAGGGTATATCCCTGAGGGTACGCGCCATCAAAGCAGAAAGCATATCCAAGTGCTGATTGCAGGTGAACTACCGGTATCGTAATTGGGATGAGCGCGTGTTCAGGCTTGCTCGACGCCAGGCCGCTCTCCATACCGTACTTCGCCGTTGGAGCGGCGGACGTGTTCTCGTACAGGCAGCACTCTCACACACGTGCAAATGCACGCACATCGGGGGGCCCCCCCGCGTGCACCGGTCACACACACACACACACACACACACACACACACACACACACACACACACACACGGGTTACGGTCGGGTGTGCGAGCTACGGGTGGGTGTGGGTCACAGGCGGGTACCGGCATCGCCGGGTTTTCTGTTTTAGGGGTTCCGACGTGCGGTCGGCCGTGGGGCTCCGGGCGGGTATGGGCTGTCGGCAGGTGTGGGTGGGGCGGGTCTTCGTTGTGCTGGTGTGCCGCCAGCACGCGCAGCAGGCAGCTGCGGACGGGTGGGCTGCGCGTCGGTGGGCACGGGGTGTGTCCGATGGGGTTGGGTGCGTGCGACAGGGCTGCGGGGGTTTCCTGTCGGTGGCTTCCGGTTGTGGTCCCCTCGCGCGCCGCCACGCGCGGCACCCGGCCTCTCCGCTTCTGCGCATTAGCTGTAACCGCTACGCCTGCCACCCTTCCCGCCTCGCCTGGTCCCACCGACGTGGCCTCTGCGGCCACGAGCATATCTAGATAGACTCGGTGACGCCGTGGAGTGGGGAGCGGGGGATCAGCCCCCGCCAGCCCACGGCGCGCACACACGCACACACACGCACACACACGCACACACGCGCGCGCGGGATAAACTTTATAGGCGGGCTCGCGGATGCAGGGGCCACGTCCTTTGCCTTGCCCCGTCAGCCCCCATCCGGGTCTCCGCAACCGCCGCCCGCCACGCATCCCCATGCAGCCTCGCGCTATTTGCTCCCTCGCCGCGCCGAATTCGTTCCCTTCCGTGGGCATTAGCACAGTTAGTGGGCGGGCTTTGGGATGCGTGTTAGGTAGCCTTGTAGCTTGCTTGTTACACGCCGCCCCCGTTTCACCATTGCCATTTCGCCTGCCTCTGACACTGCTGTGCTGCCGCCTTATGTTTTCATTTTGCGCTCGCCTATAGGTGAGCATGGCTACGGACAGCGGGCGGGAACCAGGGAATTAGGCGTGCCGGGCAAACGTTTCTAGCGCGTCGATGGCGCGGCGCATGGACGCATACAGGTGCACCTCGGGGACGAGGCTGAATGCCAAACGCCCGGGTAGGGGGTTCCAGGCTCTATTTGCGGGTAAGTATGCAAAGGTAGACAACGAGGGCAACATCGCCAACGCGGAGCTCGGTAACCGGCGTAGGTATTGGTACGTAACTGCGCGCGCGTGATCGGCGGGCTTTGATGTCCGTCATGCTGTTGCTGTCATTAACACACACACACACTTCCACTGCTGGGCGGGTTTGGTTTCCGTGTGTTGTCCAACACACTTTCACACGCACACGCACACGCACTCACCTCGCGCTTAGAGTTGGGGTCCACGCCCGCGTCCAGCAGGACCTTGAGCACCTCCGCATGGCCCGCCTTGACCTGCATGCATGGGCCGTCAGTTGTTGGGCCGTTGCGGCAGCCGGCAGGCAGCTGTGGAGTCTCCTGCATGCTGCGCTCGCACAAACCCGATAGCCGGCTGCCTCCCCCTGGCCCAGCGCGTGCAACCGCCCTGCCCCCGCTCACCGCCAGAGACGCGGGCGTCTCCTTCTTCTCGTTGGCCGCGTCGCGCACCGCACCAGCTGCCAGCAGCACCCGCGCCGCCTCCTCGTGCCCATTCTCCGCAGCCACCGCCAGGGGCGTGTTCCCGTCTTTGCCCACCACCTCCAGGTCCTTCTTGCCGCCCGCAGCCGCGGCCAGCAGCAGCTTCAGCACCTCGGCGTGGCCGGCTGCCGCCGCCGCGAACAGCGCAGTGGACGCGGACGCGTCCTTGATGCCCTGGCTGGCGCCTTCGGCCAGCAGCGCCTTCACAGCCTCCGCGTTGCCGTGAGTCGCCTGAAGGAGGGGTGCCGCAAGCAGGGAGCGAACATGTTTGCAGGGTGTGAGGCAACCCACGCTTGCGAGCGAGGCAGGAGCTTCATGGTTTCGACCGCGCACTACTCGCAAAGAGCGCCCCAGCAGCCAGCCCGGCCAAACGGCTCCAACTCACCGCGTGGTGCAGCGCCGTCATGCCGTCTGAGGGCCGCGTGTCCGGGAAGCCGCCGTCGCCCAGTGCAGCCACCAGTGCCGCCGTGTCGTTGGACCGCGCCGCGGCTAGCAGCTTGGTGTCGGCGTCCGAGGAGGGCACCAGCTTGGCCACACCCAGCCGCGTGGCCATGCCGATGAGGTGCTTGCGGCTGCCGCCCGCTACACGCACCAGGTCCTGTTGGGGCCACACACGGGTGCAAGCACATCTCGTTACTGCGCGGTCGCAAGGCAGCAAGCCGAGGCAAGGCGCAACGCAGCAGGGTATGGCGCAGGGTATGTGACCACTTAACAGCTAGAAGGCAAGGCGTCTAAGCGTTGGTCTGGATGCCGCCTTACCAACGCACCTGCAGCGCCTCCAGCAGAGACGCCTCCTTGCTCTGGTCGAGCTGCTTCCAGCAGAAGAACGAGTACACCGACCATACCCGGTCCGCGTCACTCCAGGCCTGGTACATGCCAGAGTGCGCCTGGCCCAGGTAGGTCTGCAGCCACTCGCGCGTGGGCGCCTCCTCCAGCCCCTTGGCGGCGTGCCAGATGGCCACCGCGCTCTCGAACAGGTCCGCCACGCGCTCGTCCAGCCCCTCGCTCACGTGCATGCTGCCCGTCTTGACCGCGTCCGACAGCGGGTCCAGCACCACCTCCAGCTGCGCCGCCGCCTGCTCGCCCAGGATCTGCTTGAAGATGGCGGAGGCGGTCCTGCAGGACGAGGTGCCGGGCGGGGCATTGCGTGGCGGCACCACGCGGGGCATTGCGTGGCGGTCATGCGCGAGCGCGGTAATGTTCGTTGGGCACGCAGAGCTTGCGTGCAGGCTGACACGCTGTGGCGATGTGCCCTGCTGCTGTGCTGTGTGGGCAACCCAGCCACGCGCAGACAGCTTCATGCATGGTTTTTTGTGCGGCGACCAGCAGCACATCCGCCCACCTGTCTTCTGTGCTCTTGATGAGGGCGTCCACCAGCATGCCCATCCACGACTCCAGGCTGAGCCAGTGGCACAGCTGCTCGTGCCTGCCCAGGCGCGCCATGCGCTCCGCCAGCGTCCAAACGCGGCAGAAGTATTCACGGCCCGCTACCACCTCCTTCGACAGGATGTCATCCAGGCGGGAGCCCACCACGGCAGCGCGCGGCGACGTCGCCGCGCGGCGCTTGATGACACGGGAGGCCTTGACCAGCAGCAGCCGCACAATGCCTGGGGTGGGTGCGTGTGGAGTTGAGAGGTTGGTGGGGGCGGGGTCGAGCCGTGCGCACGCACGGCCCCGAGGATGTGCGGCGCGCCAAAATTGAGGAGAAGACCGCAGGCCGCTGGCGGCAGAGATTTCAGCAAACCAGTCCTTGCTCACCGTCGGTGGGGATGGGGAAGAAGGTGGGGATGACGGTCATGCTGCGGGCGCGCGCGTAGAACACCTTGGAGCGCAGCACCTCCACCATGGGCGAGCCCACGTACTGCGGCACGCAGCACCTGCAGCAGCGGGGCGGCGCGCAGGTGCGGGAGGGGGGCGTGGCATGGTGGATGCATGGGTGCCGCGCGCGCGGGGGCGCGATACGACACACGGATCGGCGCGCGGGTTGATAGACTGGTACATGCCAGCGATGCGTTATTCGCGCGCGCCCAGAGCCGCACCCGCCCACCCACGCACGCACGCACGCACGCACGCACCAGTCGATCCACACGTAGGTCATGCCGGCGGCCGCCGCGCGGCCCAGCACGCGCTGCAGCTCCGCAAACTGCAGCTCGCTCATGGGGCTGAAGCCCGGGATGTGGCTGGTGGGCTTGAGCGCTGCCCAGCGCCAGGACAGGATGAGCGTGCCGTTCCACACGTCGTCTGACACGGAGCCGTACGGCAGCTCGACGCACTCGGCCGACGTGTCCACCTCCTCATACACCTGGGGCGGTGGCGCATTGCAGTGTCGTAATCACGGTTGCCGTATCGGGATGGTTACGGGGGTGACGTCGGGTACGGCATGGGTACGGGAGCGGCGTGACAAGTGACAGGATTGGGGCCGCGGTCAGAGGTCAACCCACAGCTGTAACACCCTTCAATGGACACGTACCGGTACCGGCCGTACCTCAGCCCCGCCGCCTTACCTTGATGTTGCTCCAGGCCAGCACCTTCTCCAGGTGCAGCAGCCGCATGGGCGCCTCGCGCAGGGCGGCGGGCATGCCGTCGTGCAGGTCCCGCAGCGACTCGGGCAGGTCGTCCAGCGGCACGCCGTGGGACAGGATGCGGCACAGCATGTCCTGCACGCAAGCGAGAGCAGGAGAGAGGGCGGCGAGCGAGGAGGCAGGGTTAAGGAGACGACGTGCCGCTAGGAGCGGAGGTATTGCGGCGGGCTAAGCCGTAGGATGCACCGCCCACGCCCAGCGCTGGCTCACCTCCGGCTGCCACGTTGCCTCAATGGCGTTGGAAGACTGCACAGGCGCCGCCGCCACTGCCGCGGGCGGCGCTGACGCCGGCGGCGCCGGCCGCGCCGCCGCCGCTGGCGCCGCTGCTGCCGCCACCTGCGCCGCCGCCTGTGCCGCTGCCACCGCCTGGCGCTGCTGCTCAAGCTGCTGCATCTCCTGCTGCAGCTTGCGCCGCTCTGCCGCAAGCGCAGCCGCTTCCGCCGAGGCCGCGGCGTTGGCCGCGGCCGCAGCCGCGGTTGTCGCGGCGGCACCCGCCTGCAGCTGGGCGCCTGCTGCTGTGGCGGCCCCAGATGCGACGCTCGCTACCAGAGCTTCCAGCTTTGACAGCGTTGCCTGCACAGCATTCTGCAGCTGAGCCCGCTCCGCCGCCGCGGCGGCGTCGAGCGCGGCGCGCTTGGTGGCGGCCTGCTCGTCCAGCCGCTGCCGCTGCGATGCGGCCGCGTCGTCCAGCTCCTATCGCAGCATCGTCGTGAAAAGGCGGTACATCTTACTTCGCATATACGGTACGCACGTTTGTGCGGGGGCATGGCCTGTGCTTATCGCCGTTGTGCACCAGCCATTCGCCGGCATGGACTCCGGGTGCATGGCGCACATAAACAGACGCAGCCCGCGGACCTCTGTCCCGTACTTGCTTAGCGCTGATATTCCGGTACCCGCACGCACCTTGCGCATGATAGCCGCCAGGCGGTCCAGCTCCTTCCGGTGCTCCGCAGCCTGCTGATCCAGTTTTCCACGCGCAAGCTCTGCCTCAGCGTCCAGGCGTTTGCGCTCAGCCGCCGCGGCTTCCTCCTCCTGTGCCATCGCCCTCCCCCGCTCCGCCGCCGCGGCGTCATCTAGCCGGGCGCGCTGCGCCGCCGCCTCCGCGTCTTCCCGCTTCCGCTCCGCGTGTGCGCTGGCCTCAAGGTTCTTTGCGAAGGTGGCCATCATCTCCTCCAGCTGCCGCCGAAGCCGGGCAGTGTCCTCCTTGAGCGCCTGAGAGTCGTAGGGCACCACCTGGTTGCGCCCCGGCGCCTCCTGTGAGGGTGCGGTGTCAAGGACTGGCCATCATAAGTTCTTGACGGCATACGCGTGCGGGTCCGCGAGGCGCCGTGGTGGGCCCCGCGCGCGTGTCACCGGCGGGCGCCGCGGTCGCGCGTCGCTGCACGCGGCGGGCATTCAGTGCCCAGTGCAAAGCTACCGCTTACAGTCACATCAACATGCAACTCGATGCATAACAATGAAGGTGTCAGGACCATGTCGCATGAAGTCGATGAATTTCCTACCGTGGACGGCGCGTTGCCCATCGCCGGGCGCTTGGACGTTGTTATCTTGAATGATTGTGCTTAGGTTATGGAATGAAGCCTCATGCGTCGCAAGTTGCGGCGTTTTGGGCGCGACCAGCCAACAAAACTCCTTCGAGGGCCTTGAACAGCAGGCTTGGGACAATATACATGCCTTGATTTAAAGTATTAACCGTAAGGCTTTCCAGCGACACTGCAAGGCGCGTAAACATGAGTTTGGTCGGACCGAAACCGCCAATCCCAGTCTTCCTAAGTGTGGTGCAGAACTTCGAACGATTTTATGGAAATGGGCCGTACCTGGCGCTGGGCAATGCAGGGGCCCAGGGCGCGTTTGCAGCGTTCGTGCGTGCGGTAAACCGCGGAATTCCGTCGTAAAGACCGACCCTTATTTCACGCTACGAGAAATGACTGAATCTGACACACTGAATAAACTACATCAGCGTGCCGCACGAAAGGACGCCCCGCGCTTTCAGTTATTCACAGTCGTTGGCGCGACGAGCGGTCCTCCGGAGAGGCGCAATCAGCACGCATGCCACATGGACAGGTTTCAGGCGTTACACATAACGATTGCCGTTGCTGGCGGAGCAGGCCAAGCGAAGTACGCTGCACTGACTGATCACACATCATGTCGGGCGAATGCGTCTGGGTCCCTCGTGCTGAAGGGCGATATGTTGCCTGGTGTGTCAGGCTGGCACTATCCGCTAACCCGGCGTCGATAGGACGGCAAGCCCTGCGGAGGCTGAAAGAATCTACCCACGATGCTTTCACGCTGCGGTGCACAGGATGAAACTACGCGCCCAAGATTTGCAAAGGAGATGGCTCTAGCAAAACATTTCTGCTCGCGCGACATGGAACATACCGGACCGGGGCAGCTCCACGCCAACCCAGAACCTACATCCACTTGTGTACATTGTGTACATCCACGGGAGTGTAGCCTTACTAAACTTCGCGGTACCGGACTTGCTGGTCCATCCTGCTGCTAAACGCCCGGGATTGTGATGACGTGCATGGGCATGCCTCGCAACAGCGAACAGGAGCACAGTGCAATGCGTCTGTCGTGACGACCCAAAACAGGGTCCCGTGTAGGCGTGTGACAGTGCATCCCCATGCATCCACGCGCAACGCCGGGCCCCACCATGTGATTGTAAACCATTCCTGGTTTGTCTCGGCCAGCCGCTCTCTTAGGGTCCCTGGGTTGAATTACCTTGAATAAACCTACTAGCAGCTACTAGCCACTACAGGACCATATCCCACACACCGCTTACCATACACTGCACACACCCAGCCTCGATAGGGCCGTTACCCCGAGCCCCACAACACTAGGGTGCCGCCAGGCAGAAGGCCGGGGTGCAGCCAGATTGAATGCCGAATGAATGCCGAATGGTGTCATCGAGGAATAGCAGTGCCGCCACAGCTTCAACCGGCACTGCCCGCCGGCTCCACCCTCAGCGGCTGCCAGCGAGCACCAGCCCACCAGTTGCACCGGCTGCCAGCGAGCACCAGCCCACCAGTTGCATCGCAACTCAGTACGGCTTGAAATTGCGGGCCGCCTTAAGTTGCGCCAGCCGCCTGCAGGGCATGAAACCAGAGGCATAAGCACAGCAGAGTGATAAACAAACAAGGCAAGCCCAGATCATGTGTCAAATTCAGCACTGCTGTTCGGCCAGCAGTCACGGCTCGGTAGGTTCAGGGTGGGCCATGCAGAACCTGAGCATCAGCACCCATCAACACCAGCCGCGCTGCGCGTGGCCGTTCGCGCCGACCTGAGGCCCAGTCCCCGCGCCACACGCCCCCGCAAATTTGCTGAGATGATGCTCCACTTTGTTTTCAAATCACACACTTCCCACACCTGTTTACACCTTTACCACGACACTTCGCCTTACCCGTACCCCGGTTCCGACACGCAGGACGCGGTCCAGTCGCGGGACACCCCCAGATCCCCTCGCACAACTCGCGCCCACCTGCGGTCGTCCTCGAAGCGCTGCCGCAGATCCTCCAGCTCGCTGCGGCGCTTCTCGCGCCGCTGGAAGCGATAGAAGTCGCCCAGCCCGGCCTCCTTGCCGTCCTTGGAGGCCGCGGCGGCGGCCGCGGCAGCAGCGTTGACCGCCACACCGCCGCTCTGCACCTTGACACCGCCGTCCTCGCGCGTGCGCTTGCGGCCCTGGACGGCAGGAAGGAGAAGGGAGTGATGGAATTGTGGAAAAGAGGCGGCGTTAGGAGCTCCATGTTCGGTCTCATTGTCGCACAGCGCGCAACAGCACGAGTGCACTGCAGTGACTACCAAGCCTTGCGGATTCAACTCATGGAGTCATCCCGAGCCTCAAATCCATCTCGCTGTTACACTCCGTCCGTCCTTCTCAGCAGGCCCCAAGCACCCGCACCTCCCCGCCCACCTTGGCCCGCACCACCACCGTCCAGCCGTCCTCGCCCATGGCCGCCTGCTTCTCGCGCGCCTTGCGCTCCTGGTCCGCGTCGAACGCGTCCATCCAGTCGTCAATCTGCGGGTGCAGAATTCGGGCACATGGGTGGTCGAGCAAGTGGGCGCGCATGATTCCGATCAGGTGCCGAACATTATGAGAGGGAAAGCCAGGGACTGGGTGGTGATCGTGCGCGACAGGGCAAGCATGTCCCCGAAAATGTACCGTGTCCTCAGGTGCCTCTGCCCTTCGAGCCCCACTCAATTCACCAGGCTAATCCTGCGGCACGCGAGCTGCCCTCGTAGTTACTAGCTACGAAGGCAACCAACGCGAACACCCGATAAGTCTGCTGCCGGGCGCCATCGACGACAAAGCACCCAGGCCCGCACCTGCTGTTGCAACAAGTCGTTGCCAGGCCTCGCCGCCTTGTGCTCGTGCACCCAGGCTGCAAGCACGGGAAGAACACAGCAATAAAGATGCCGGCCGCTTGCAACATGCATTGTGCAAACCTAGAAGCGCAACCACTGCACCAGAAGCTGGTGCCTGATTTCTACGCGCGTGTCGCCTGTGGCGACACATTTACACAGGCCCACCGGGCACCGGCGGCCCCCTCATCGGCGCGCCTGCCTCACCTTTAAGTCCAAACGGTTCCCCTGAGCCGCCGTTCTCGCCTTCGGCGCCGTCCTGTGGCCCCCCTGCGAACTCCAGCACCTGCCCCTTGGCCGCATACTTGACGGCGGCTGCGCGGCCCTGCGGCTCCCGGAACACCACGATGCCGCTCCGCTGTGGGCGCGTTGCCGGAGAAGTAGCATCAAGAGTTGGTAATGACGGTTGCCGGTGTGCTGCTATTACTTCACATGCGGAGCAACGCCATGAGGCCCTGGCCCTCCAGCGTGGCGGGTGTGACACGGCGTGTGCAAACCCTGCCTCCCACCATCGCGACCCGCGGACCTTGAGCGGGTGCAGCACCGCCTGAAGCACCGAACCAAACGCCTCAAACAAAGCCTTCAGCGTCTCCTCATTGAGTCCATAGGGCAGCCCACTGACGAACAGGGCCGTCCCGCCGGCATCGTGAGTTTTGACGGCTACGTATTGGAGAAAGGGACTATTTGCTCTATATTTCAGACCTAATGTATACACCTTTTCAGTCGCCATCAGGTCCAAAAGAGGTCAGGCGGAGAGGAACGTATCAGAATGTTTCAGGCGGCTAAACGTGAAAGGGCCAGTAGGCTAGTATTTCATATAACAGACAGTATAATAAGCGGTATTACATTTGAAAGCCTCGCCGCGGTGGTTGCGTTGCATGGGTGCCCTTGCACCATGCAAGAAACTTATTAGGCTGGCCGTTTTCTCTTCGTCGCTTCTAGACAGCTTATCAGCAGCGTATCCACTGGTAACTGTTATAATACCCTGTCGCCAGGAACGAGCTCTTCCATATCTCGTGCCTGCTTTAAGCTTGCACGCTTGTCGACAAAAGCACTTAGTGACCATGCTGTCCACTCGTACCGCTGTGCCTTGCACTGGCCGCACCGCTTTCGGGGCCGTGCGACCGGTTTGCCGGCCGGCTCGCGCTTCCACCGTGGCCCGGGTGGCGAACGTGAACGAAGCGTCTTTTGATGCTGAGGTCCTGCAGGTGGGAGGGCCCTGCACGGGCCGGGGGCTGGCACGCATGTGCGAGGATAAGCGACGACAGCCCGCGACCGACGTGTGCACTGGCGTTACTGACGACCGCGTCATGATCTGATTCACAGGCCAGTGCCGGTCAGCCCGTGCTGGTCGACTTCTGGGCGAGCTGGTGCGGGCCATGCAAGCTGGTCGCGCCACTGATGGACTGGGCCGAAAAGGTAAACACCGGCGCGCGACGCCTAGGGAAGGCGCTCACGAACAGGTGCATTTACACGTCGCGGCAGCGTTTTTCTGCGGCTGAGGCGGCTTAAGTTCCGGGAACCTGGACGAGTGGACCACCGCACGCGTGTCGAAAGCTCGGGACGTGTCACGACGGCTGGCGCTACAGTGTCGGCACAGCTCTAGCTTGCGCCTGTCTCAAGAGCTGCGCCCGCTTGTTCCCTTTCACACAGGAGTACGGCGGCAAGCTGAAGGTGGTGAAGATTGAGCACGACGCCAACCCGAAGCTCATTGCGCAGTACAAGGCGGGTGCTGGGGGGAGGGAGACACCTGGCCTGTGGTCGGCCGTCGCGTGCTGGACAACAGCCGCATTCGGGGGAAATGCCTTCCTTTACACTTTGCCGACTGTATTGGGCTGCCCCTTCAGCCCCCTACTTCGCCTTCGTAACCCCGCAAACCTGCTTACCTCCTGACCGTTCCCCAGAAGTCCTGACAACTTACCTCGTCGCTCCTCCCTGTCTGCCACCACAGGTGTACGGCCTGCCCACCCTGATTGTGTTCAAGGATGGCCAGGAGGTGCCCAACAGCAAGCGCGAGGGCGCCGTCACCAAGGCGCTGCTGGAGCAGTACCTGACTAAGAACGGCATCAGCAAGTAAATGCTTTCTCCAGCGTTGTTGTCGCGGACTGAACCAAGGGCGTGGAGCCAAGGGCGTGGAACAACACAGTGGCGGCAGATTGGGCGGCGCTGTGCGCGGTTCCTCAGGATGCGGATAAGACGCATCGAGGCCACCTCGAGAAAGGCGCATGGGGCTGGCGGGACGGCTTGACGGCTTGACGGCGCGTGGAGTTGGAGTGCCGCAGCCGCGGCATAATGTGGGGGCGGGCGGCGCAGCGATGGTGTTGCCACAGGACCGAGGGCAGGTCAGGTGGGTCCGTGGGACACAGGCGGGGCGCACCTTGTGGCGGCGCGACCCGGCGGCTGGTCGCGGGCTTGCACTGCATTTTTGACATTTTTGGAGTGGCGTGGCGGTGGTTTTGTGTGACGCGTGCAGCTGCCTAGAGTGGCATGCTGTCGGAAGAACGACGACCAGGTCTAGAAGCATGAGGCACAGGCAACCCAGGAGCAGGATAGCGAGAAGAATTTTCTCGGGGCATGGCGGCAGAGTAATAGCAGGTGGCTGCCCGGATTCGGACACGGCGTTTTTCCAGGTTAATAAAGTACCCGCCGCAGCAGAACGCTGCATATCATTGAACTTGGTTGATAAGAAGTGAACGAGACTGAAATCCGAGCTTAGGCAGAGAAATAAGCCCTTAAAAGCACGGTGCATAGGGGGTGCCTGGAATCGTGGAGAGTGTGCGCGCGCACGCGTGCATACGAAGTGTCTTGGCGCAGACTGCCGACGAACCTGTCTGGGCACTTAAGTGCAAAGGCGGATGCGATTCTCTGTCATTCGAGGGGGTGCTTGTGTATCGAGCGCGGTGACCGGGCAAGCCAGGGCCGCCCGCAGGGCTGCCGGTCTGGGCTGGTCCCACCCACAATCGGTATTAGTCGCAGACTCGCTGCACTCGTTCTACACATTGTCAGCACATAATATAACATTTTATATGTGCTAGATATATAGCTAGGTACCATGCGGGGACGTTGAGCCCGGCATCGGCTTGGAGTCGCGCCCGGCTGCAGCTATCGGGGCAGCAGCCGCACCCTCGTGTATCCCTGCATCAATTTATAGGATCTAGGTGTGACAGGCTGGCCGTTGGCGCGCTGGCCGGACCTCCCGCCAACACGCGCACTCAGTCCCTGGCGAGCTGTACCAGCGCTCACTGGCGCGCCTAAGCAGCTAGGGGCTTTGTGTCTGTTGGCTGGCAACCGATGTCGGTAAGCTTGGCTTCTTAGATGCACACTGTCGCGATGCACTGTGCCAGTGCAGCCCTTTGACGCCACCCAGCATGGCGCTGCCTCAAGCCATGGCACATTCTGTATGAATACAGAAACGACACGCGGACACCTCTTATGAGGCCCCAGCGAAGCGGCACCAGGTGGGGCGCTGAAGGCCGCTGCGGGAACTCCTAGGACTCCTGAAAAGCGGACGCTTGCGTCGCGCGCTGCACCGGCGCTGAGACTGTAGTCTATGCGTGGTTGAGGGCCCGCAACTGGCTCGGAGTGGGCGCAGCAAACCGTGCGTGACAACGTACAGTCGTCGTCGATGGCGCCATCAGTTGTTTGGCTGTTATTGCATCTTGCGCAGGCTGCTCGGGGGGATGACTCGGGGGACGATGACGAAGACTATGAGCCGCGCGGGAGACATCGGGGTGCCGACCCGGACGACCAGGAACAGAGCAGCTACGGCGGCGGGGACGACGACGACGACGACCGGCAAAGCTCGGAACAGCACACGGCCTCGCGGAGCGTCAAGCGAAAAGCGGGGCGCGCAGCGGGTGAGAGTGCCGGGGGTAGGATTTCCGGCACAGCGCTTAAGATGTGTGCCTGCAGGGGCGCAAGCAGGGGCACGGAAGTAAGGGAGGGCGCATGCATGCCGAGTCTGGCCTGCCTCCGCCAGGCAGGCTTGCGCACACGCATCCCTGTGTAAGACGCGATGATCTGCTTCGTAAACCGTGCAAATTGTGAGCGCATTCGTGCCCCTCTGACCTTGCGCGTCCGCACCCCACTCCTCCTGCCTGCCTCGTGCTGCAGGCTCGCCAGGCAGCCACACAGGGGGTTGCCGGTACGACAGCTCTTTAGGCATGCTGACTAAGAAGTTTCTTAACCTAATCAACACGGCACGCGACGGCATCCTGGACCTCAACCAAGCCGCTGAAACGTTGAAGGTACTGGATGGGACGGTCTGTGGGTTCGGTCGGTTGGAATCGAGCGCCCAGCCGGCTCTCCTGCTCACATTGCTCATCCGTGTGCTGCCATCCCCAAGGTCCAAAAGCGGCGAATCTACGACATCACCAACGTACTGGAGGGCGTGGGTCTGATCGAGAAGAAGTCCAAGAATAACATCCGCTGGAAGGGCGCGGGCGACGGCGGGCGTGGCGCCGACGCGGACCCCGACCTGGACCGGCTGCGGTCGGACATGCACGTGCTGGATGTGAGTTGGGTATGCGTGCAGAACTGCATGCGGTTTCGCATCGAGTTTACTATGGGGGTCGTGCGGGCAGCGTTGCCTGCAGCTTGTCAGCTTTTGTGGAGCAGGGTTCCATGCAAGGGCTGGCGTCGGTGTCGTTGTGTGGTCGCTGCGGGCGCGCGGCTGCCTTGAGCCGGCATGGTCGCAGCCCGTGGTGCGCACCCGGCTGCAACTGGTGGGCTTCCGCGGGTGTGCTGCCCGGCAATGCCGCAGGAGCAGGAGCAGCTGCTGGACGAGAACATCCGCTTCATGACCTCGGCCATCCAGGTGGGCGGGCGAAAGGGCGTGCCTGCAGGGGCGGGTTGTGGACTCGAGGCGAATACGGAAAGCGTGTCATCAAGGACACCCGATCGAATTATGTTGCGTGAGACTGCGTGCTCTGGGTTCGACATGGTTGAATGCCAACCCGCCGCACGCTGCGGCACCCCAGCGCAGTGGCGCCGACCACCAGACCCACCCATTCCTTCCACCTCTGGCGTCGCCACGCCTCGCACAGGCGCTGTCCGAGAACCCGCTGAATAAGCCGCGGTTGTACGTGACCGACGAGGACGTCATGGGGCTGCCCTGCTTCGCCAACGACACCATCTTCGCGGTCAAGGCGCCGCCCGGCACCACGCTGGAGGTGCCGGACCCGCGCGAGGCGGCGGACCCGCGCGACGGCCAGATGCGGTACAGGTGGGGCAGCGGGGGTGGGGCGCAGCGGGGGTGGGGGGCAGGGGGTGGGGAGGTAGGGAAGATGGGGTGGACAGGGGAAGGAAAGAGGAAGGGCGAGTGAGCCGGACGCTTGGCATTCGCGTCTTGAGACAAGTGAAGGGGTTAGTCCATGCCTCTCAAGACACAAGTGAAGGGGGTTGCGGGACGGCGGGCTAGCTTGCCGGCAGCTCCGAGCCGTGACGTTGTGCATGGGTGCATGACCAACCCTGGCCCGCGGCAACTCCTGACAGGATCGTGCTTCGCAGCACCAAGGGCCCCATCGACGTGTACCTGGTGCAGCACACCAACAACGTGGGCACCACCAGCCAGCAGGGGCAGCAGGGAGGCGCGGGCGGCGGCCAGCAGCCCTCCGCATCCGCCGAGCCCGCAGGCAGCACCGTGGGGCCAGCGGGCGCCGCAGGCGGTGCCATGAGCGGCGGGGCGATCGGGGCGGCCGCGCCCGCCGCCGCACCCGCTGCCGCGCCCGCAGCTGCGGCAGCAGCAGCAGCAGCAGCAGTGACGGCAGGCGGTGCGCCAGCGGCGGTAGGGCCAGTGGGCGGTGCGCCAGCGGCTGCGGCGGCTGCGGCGGCGCCCGCCGCGGCGAGGCAAGAACAGCAGCCGCCGTCGGTGCGGGCACCCGTGCCGGGGCTTGCAGGGCAAGGTACGTCCAAAACAATGCGTGGCTCAGATGCGAGGCGCTGCTCTCCTTGCCGGTTGGCCTAGTTTCGCATTTACCGCGTCAGTGAACTTTGTCAGGCGGCGCGCTCTTTGTAAGCCGTAGTCATGCCCCCGTCCTCCACCGACCCTCCGCCCCAACGCCTGCCGCCGCCGCCGGCGTTCGCACCGCAGGCATCATCTCGCCCGCGGCCTTCCACTTCCCGCCGCACGCCGGCACGCCGCTGTCCGCGATGGCCGGCGGCGCCGGCGGCCACAACTTCTTCGCGCCGCTGTCGCCCAACGCCGACCTGGCGGCGCTGGCCGCCAGCCTGGCGGGGCCCGGGCCCGGCGGCGCGCTGGGCCGCGTCAGCGGCCTCATTCCCGGCGGCGGCCCTGGCGGCCCGGCCGGACTGGGGCAGGGCGGGCTGGGCGGGCACGGCGGCATGGAGCTGGACCCAGCGCAGTGGTTCGACGCGCCCGGCGACGGCGCGGCTGGCGGCGTGGGCGGCAACAGCCTGGCGGCATTCTTTGGGGCCGACGACAGCTTCTTCGCCGAGCTGTGAGCAGCTTGCTGGCGGCTGGCTGGCTGGCGGCAGCTTTGGCGTAGCAGGAGAAGCGCTCCGCAGCTAGAAGATTAAGTTCATTAGCTGCGGCGCTGCTGAGCACGGCAGCGGCTTGGGGCGCGGGCGATACAGCAGGAGGCGATACGGGGCGGCTGCGTGGAAACGCCCCAGCTGGGTCCCGCGGGCAGGGCGTGCCGACGACTGGCAAGTATCTCTGCCCCTCGCCCCCTCGCTCTCCGCTCGTGGCCGTGACCTGTGTTGTAAAGCGTAGTCCGGCATAGGGGGCGCCAGTGGCAGAGGCGGGCGTCAGCGCATGGCCAGGGGCTGTCGCCGCTTGCGGTGCCCTAGCCTCCCCAGCCGCGGTCGTTGGCGCTGCCGCCGCTGCGACTGAATTGCGGCCAGAGTAGAGCGAGTACGGTAGTGAGCGCGCGATATGGAGCACTCTGCAGAGCGGTGTGCCTTGGCCCTTGGCCCTTGGCCGTGGCCAGGGCTCGAGGAACAGCAGGCAGGATGGCGGAGCAGCGCGTGCAGGCGCTGGGGTGCGAGGCGGGGCAATAATGCAGTGATGATTGCGGGCGTGCGGTCCTGTCGCAAATGCAGCATGCGACCGCGGGTAGTAGGCGTCTCGGCTTCGGCGAGCGAGGCAGTGTTTGCAGTTATAGCTATTTGCTGTGCTTGCGTTTCCAGTCGCAGCGCACAAGGCCCTAGGGCCGCGGCGCTGATGATTGGCTCACGGCGGAAGAAGGTGCAGGCCATAACCATGATGGCATGGCGGGCGGATGACGGTGAACGGGTGCTAGGCAGGTAACTTGATGGTTTGTGGGATGGCATTATTGCGTACACACGCGCGTGCTGTCTGCCAGGTGTCTGGTACGGTAGCAGGGCCTGGCACACGACGCACAGGATGAGAGGTGTTTGTGCAGCGAGGGGTCTAGCGGGTAGCAGTCGATACGCCAAGGTACACTGTCATGCTCGGGCAACGGACAAATACGTGGCAATGTGAAGGCAGACGTGCGCATTTGCAGAGGGGTGTATTGGGCGGGCTGACCGGGTGTGGCATTATCAATACGGCCGCATGACCTGGAGGCAGCGAACGCACCTGGCCGGAGCGCAGGGCTCTCCTACATGCCGGTGTTACTGTGAGAGTGTACATGCATGCAGAGACGGGTGCTATTAGGTATGCGCAGGCGGTGGCAGCCGGAGGCAGAGCCATGGACAGGCACGGAAATGGACCGGTGCCGACTCGTACTGGACGGACGTTGGACCAGGTTGGACAGCGGACCGGCGTCGGGTAGAATGGCTTGGAAATGAATGCGCCAACGGTTCACATGACACGTTGGCAGTTCTGTCTTAATCGGGTGTAGGCCGTGGGTGAACGCTGACGGGCGCGACCTTGGGTGCGCCCGTGTGGCGCGATTGCAAACCCTGCCGCCCCGTTCAACCATTATCTCACCTCAATGCTTGTAGCGCCCCAGTTATCCCGAGAGTCACACGCTAAGCACTGCATAGTATCAAGCGCAGGCGCGGAACGGCACAACGCCGCAGACTTGCCTTGCGCTAATTAGTACTTTCGTCACGAGAGCGCTTCAATCATTTAATCAGTGCGACTTCATGCTAAATCTAGATTAATGCAGTGGGAAGGAGAGTCCCTCAACGATAGGACCAATAGCCGAATCCCATCCGTTGCCGCTGGTCTCTTGGCAGGCTACATTCTGTCTTAGTGTGCCAAGATGCCGATCAATCGGCAGAAGATCCTGCAGCTTGCGAGCAGCTTTCGCGGGCGAGCGCGGAACTGCATCAAAATAGCCCGATTACGCGTGGAGAAGGCGCTGCAGCATGCCTACGTAGGGAGAAAGCTCAAGAAGCGGCACTGGAGGTCCGTCTGGATCCAGCGCATCAACGCAGCGTCTCGCGAGCACGGGGTGAGCGGCGTGTCTGGGGCCGGTGTGCAGCGGGCAGACTGAGCCCAGGACTGCCTTAACCACGGTGAATGCCCTCAGGCCTTGGCGTGTGGCCTACTTGCGGCATACCAAGCGGTTCCCAGGCACCTGCCTCACCACAACAAAGCCTATGGCAGCCACGAATGCCCAGCACCCTCACGACGCCTCCAAAACGCTCCACCATTCGGTCCCCCCCCCCCCGCCCGTCCCATCGCCCCGCAGATGACGTACACGGGCCTCATCACTGGCCTCAAGGCCGAGAACGTGGCGTTGAACCGCAAGGTGCTGTCAGAGCTGGCCATGAGCGAGCCGTTCAGCTTCAAGGCGCTGGTGGAGCAGGTGCGCTTCATGCGCGGACTGCCGCCGGCGGGACCTGGGGCCGGCCCGGTGGGCGGAGGCGGAGCAGGAGCAGCGGCGGGCAGCGCTGCCAGCAAGGCCGCGCAGTAGCAGCTGCACGCAGCGCGTGGCAACTGCGCTGCGGCGCAGCGCTGCTTGCTTCATGGCGCAGGCGTGTGGCACCATGGGCGGTGAGGAGGGTGCGGAGATGGGGCCAAGTGGCTACTCATTCCGCAGGTACTGGCCGTATTAGAGTGGAGTACGGACGCCCAGTCACTGTCACAGGACGCTACAGCTAGCCACATGTACGAACGGTCATTGCGATTGCGTGGGGCTGTGTAAGGAGGCTGGTCCGGCAGTTGGAATGGAGCTGCAAAGCGGGCAGGGCGTTGGGACCGGCCGCATGTAGTAGGCAAGACGGTGCACACGCGGGTCGGAGGGCCAGGTGCTTGGTAGGACGCACCGCCGCGGACCGCGCGCGTTGCAGCTAGTGTTTGAATGTTGTTGGCGGGCATCAGGCGCAGGCCTGCCCCCAGACATTGGCAGAGTGCCGGCATGGCACTGGGTTGATCCGGCCGGCGCTGCCGCGGTGAAAGCCACGGGCAACAGGTGTGCGTCTGCGGGTGCAGGTGGCTTGCGAACCAGTGGTGCACAGTCAGTACAGAGACGCCGGCTCGGTGCGTGCTGGCGACGATGTGAAGTTCATATGGGTGAGTGACGCCAGCTTGGTGCGAAGCCCTTCGAACGGCGTGGGGAAGGTTCCATGTTGAGGGTATGCCGCAAGGTAGCTAGCTACCCACAGCACGGCTGGGAAATTGCGAGGCTGCTGTAAAGCACCTCCAGGTTATCGCTGCTTGATGAGTAGCAGGGTTTGGTGTATTGTTCGGTCATGCTCATGCGGAGTGGATGTGCCAGGTGTGATCGGGTGTGATGAATCCGGTTCAGCCAGTGCCTTGCGGTTTGCTGCCGCATGCGTAAACAGTGCGGTGTAAGCTGGTGATTGTGCGGCATTATCGAATGCAGATGCAGCCACGCTCCGGACACGTTGGGTCACCGCTGCGAGGCTGGCGTGAGGCCGAGTGGCGCGGGTGCCTGTCCGAGCGACCGCGGGATTCCAAACCTGCGAAGGGACCTGCTGCCCTGAGCTGGGAGCTGACCTGCTGCCCTTCAAGCATCTGACCGCTGCAGCACCTAATGACATTCACATTCCTTCGATGCAAAGCTGAAACGGTCCGCAAAGCAACCCACATCGCTCGCGTGGTCCATGCACAAAACTGCAATTTACTTGACCGTGGCCGCAACGATTGAACTTTATACCGCAATTATTTTACGTTGCAATACATTGATCTCTTACTTATGGCGTCCACCATGCTCCCATCAAGCGCGAGGTGCGCGGCGTTTAAGGCCGGCCCTCTGCGCCGTGCACAATTGTCCCCGCGTCCTCGCGCTTCCGTTTCTGTGGCCGCCGTTAAACTGTCCGCGGAGACTTCTTCCTCCGGCACCTGCTCCACAAGCGAGCGTCAGGCGCATCCACTCGCTCGTGTGGAGGTCGCCACCGTTGCCTCGCTTCTTGCCAGCGGCGCCCTGGCGGGCAGTTGCCTAGCTGCCGAAATCCCGGAGAGTGCGGAGCAGACAGTCCAGCTTGCGGCGCTCGCTGCCAACATCCTCCGCCCGGCGTTCAACATCTTCACCCTGCTCTACATCATTCGCGTGCCCATGACCTGGTACCCGGAGATTGACGGCAAGCAGATGCCGTGGGCGCTCGCCTACATACCCACAGAGCCGGTGCTGAGCGTCGCGCGCAAGGTGGTGCCGCTGCTCAGCGGTGTGGACGTCAGCCCCATCGTCATGATTGCCTTCATCACCTTCTCCAACGAGATCCTGCTGGGGCCGCAGGGCCTTCTCACGCTCATCCAGCAGCGCGGCGGACTGTAAGGCTGGAGGCAAACGGTGCACGTGAACGAGAGGGGATGCTGGCGCCGGCGGACGTGCCGGCAGCCGCCGCGGAGGCGTGCCACGGCCTCGCCCGGTGTGTGCGGCTGCGCCGCTTCGGCAACGCTGGGCCCATGTAGGCGGAAGAATGAGGCATGCGGCCAAGCTGTTGGGATCAGGCCTCATGCTGGCCCTGGCCTGTGTGGCGGCCGTTGATGCAGTGGTCGCGACAGCGAGTCAGCGGGTGGCACCGGCACCGGCGCTGCGCACGATCGGATCAAGCCATGCCCCTGCCCGCAGGGAATGGGACAGGCGAGAGGCGAGTGGCCGGGCGTGTAAGACGGTGCATGTGTTGTGGTCTTGCGGATGTGCAGGGGAGAGCAGAGGGGCACAGCGCCAAATGCAAGGCGCATTGTGGGTGGCGTGGATGAAAGCGCGGCCGTGGCTACGATTTAAAGGCTGATATCCGAGGTCGAATGAAACAGTTTTACGGAGCTTGAAGATGCGGTGGATTCAGGCTGCACAATTTTGCTTGAGAGCATAGGACGCACTAGAGTGGCGCCCTCATAGGATTTGATTGCCTCCTGATACAAGACTATGGGGACCGCCGACTGCAGTACAAGACTGCGGGGGCTACGGTACACGTCGGGCGCGTCGTGGGGCCGGGTTGATGATGAGAAGGCCGCGGTTCTGTACACATTATGACGCCAAACTTCTCCTGCTCCTTTATCGTGCGTGGCACCGGATTCGTGCTCACGTCCTTACTTTACTCAGTACCTGGTGATGCAGAGTCCTGGACTCCGGGGTGATCGCGCAGCACTACCCCAGTCTGCCTGGTCAACGCTCAGCGAACACGAGTCCCTAGAGCGGCACACCTCAGTGCCCTCAGCCAGCCCCGGCCCCGACCCCTGCAATGTCCAATCTCAGGGCCGCCGGCAGCTCCAGAACAGTGCCGCGCATGTCATGAG
This sequence comes from Chlamydomonas incerta, assembly GCA_016834605.1. Lineage (NCBI taxonomy): Eukaryota > Viridiplantae > Chlorophyta > Chlorophyceae > Chlamydomonadales > Chlamydomonadaceae > Chlamydomonas > Chlamydomonas incerta. Next base: position 445,956 of record JAEHOC010000063.1, on the reverse strand, counting down.
AAACAACAAATTCAGAAACAACGCCCAGAACCGTCGACCTGTGCGCGCAGCCGTGCCTGGCCAGAATGGCCGCCGACGCACATGTGAGGTCCTGCCAGCACACGCCTGCCCGCCGGTCTTGCGACTGTAGAATATAGCCTCCCGCCGCCGGCGTGCCCGCCCACACGCCGTGTGTCCGCAGCCCTCTGCAGCACGGCGCCGTGCCCTCCAACCCCACACGCCAGCGCCATCAGCCGGTGCCAGCCCAGGCAGACCACCTGTGCCTCCTGCTGTTCACGCCGCCATCAGCAGCCGCCGCTCCGCCCGCTCACGCCGCTCCTCCAGCCGCACCGCCAGGTCGTCGTCGTAGAAGCCCAGCTGCGGGTGGGGGTGGGGGCGGGGGTGAGCGGGGGGTTTGTAAAGATGGGAAGGGGGGGTCACGTGGAGGGTTGGCACAGGAGAGAGGAGGGCGGCGGGGTATGCGGGGAGGTGTACATCATTTGGAAGGCAGTGACACCAGCGCCCTCACAGACAGTGCGCACGTCGACCATGCAAGCCGCAGACCCACACCCGTTCTGTTTTAGGTGAATTTAAGTACTGGGTGAGCGCAAGTACTGCTGCATATCATTGGGGCAGTGGCTCGCCCAAATGGCATTGGCGATGGAGCTGCTGGACGGCGCCCGGCCCGCCGTGCGTACGCCGCCCTAGCCCGCCCTGGGGACCCTGGGGTATGTGTTTCCATATCGCGGCCTCCTGCGCCCGTCGCTACGTCGCAACGCAGTTCAACCCACCAAGGATTTGATTCTCATTGCACGCCAACGTTCCCCCACCTAATCCCAACACACATACGGTACACACGCCATGCCCACCTCACTGAACGTGACGCCCTTGCGCAGCGACACCATCACGGGCCCCGCCTGCGGCCCGCGCGTGCCGCCCGCCGTGCTGCTGCCCACCGCGCCCAGCTGGTCCGCCACCAGCCGCGGCACGCAGCGCTCCAGCAGGCCCGCGGCGCCGCCGGGCTCCGCGGCGCACTGGGAGCAGGGGCAGCAAGGCGTGGAGGAGATAACACACACGTCAACACGTTGAGGACACCGGCGTACAAGTCAGCGCTCGGACCTGCGTGCACACTACCTCCCTCTGGAGCACACGGACACGACCACGACCACGAACTCGCCCCACCCCGCCCCGCCCCGACCCGACCCGACCCCGTTCCGGCACCCCCCACCCCCAGCTTGGGCTGGTACTCACAACCCCACCCGCCGCCGCCCGGCCCACCTCGCCGGGCGCCTCCGCCTGCAGCCCCACAATGAGCTCGGCCTCGGTCTGCGGGCCGTGCAGCGCCAGCAGCGCCAGCAGCGCGGAGCAGCCGCCGCTCAGCCGCGCCGCCGCCGCCGCGCCGGTCTCGGAGTAGCAGTACCACTGGTAGGCCAGGTGGTTCTGAGGCGGCGGGGTTTGGGTTTGGGGTTGGGGTTGGGGGCGGCCGTTGGTTGCAAGGAGAGGGTTGGGAAAGCGGTACAACAGATCCTCGATGGCAGAGGGGTACAGCGTGGATGGTGGCCGGGGGCACACGCATGGTCTGGGAGTGGTATGGTATGGGGTGGGGGGTGGGGTGCGCCGCGGGCGTGCATGGCGTCATGCGGTGCGGCCACGTCGGCGTCCCGCGCACCTCGATCCAGGCATCGGAGTGCCGGACCACCTTCAGCTCCTGCTCCACCACCTCCAGGGGCGTCTGGTCCGTCACGGCTGCGGCGACACGGGGGAGGCAGCAGGCAGCGTGGTGTGGTGAGCGTGGAACCGGGTGGAGCTAGGAAGCGCCGGCACCCGGCCGATCCGCACACAGCTGTTCGGCACACGGCTGCTCAGTCTAGCTGTGCACACACCGCGCGATCATACGCATATGGCGGCCGCAACCGACACGCCCGGCCGGGCACGCCCGTGCACCCACCGCCCGAGTGCAGCAGCCGCGACAGGTTGCGGTACGTGCGCGTCGCCACCATCTGCAGGTGCGGGAGCGCGGGCGGGGCGGTCTTTGGTGAGAGATTGAAGTGCCGATCTCCGTGTGGGGCCGTACACGACGTGACAGATTGAATCACTGAAGTGCCCATGTCCGTGTGGGAGGCCCGTACATAACAGTGCAGGGGCGTGTGGTTGCACGGCCTCCGCCAGCCATCTTTCAACCACCGGATGCCGGCGCCCCCATGCTCGCACCAAACCTCACTACTACAGCACTCGCCCTTGAGGTCCCACCAGCAGCCGCAACACCCACGACGCGCACACACGTTGCTGCATCGCATGCACAGTCTCTCTAACACAAATGCACAGTCTGCGTGTTCCCCCTCTCGTGTTTCCTAACACACACACACACACACACACACACACACACACACACACACACACACACACACACACACACACACAGCACCACACGCACTGCACGCACGCACACACCTTCTGGTACAGGTCCAGGTCGGGGTCCACCGCCACGATGTCCTTGAAGAACACGCGCCCCGGCGGGCGCTGGCCCATGCCGTAGTTCCTGCGGACATCGGGCGGGGGAGGGGGGGTAGTTTATTCCAGAAACCCAAACGGGGGGGGGGTGTTGCTAACACCAGCCCAAGCTAAACCCAAACGGTCGGGGGATGCACACGCATACGCGGCGCGGTGCCGCTGGGCCAGAACACTCGGACGGACCGCATACGCGTCACGTGTGACCAGCGCGCTCTGCCGCATCCCTGCGGCTTTGACCCTCCCACGCACGCCCCCCTCCACACACACACGTACAGACACACACACAGCCATGGTGGGCGGGCTACATTTCGGTGTGCATCTCCAACACGCCCCCCCCCACACACACACAGGCACGCCCCGCCCACCTGTACATGAACTGCTCCAGCTTCTGCCGCGCCTCCACCACCGCGTTGTTCAGCTCCACACGCCTCTCCGCGCGGCTCACCGCCGGCCGCGACGAGCTGGCAGCCGGCGGCGGCGGCGGCGGCGGACGCGGCGGCGGCGGCGGAGGAGGTGGCGGAGGAGGAGGCGGAGGGGGCGCGGGTCGCGGCGGCGGCGGCGCCGCCTTCGCTTTCTCCGCGCCGCTGAAGGTGGGCTTCCAGTCCGCCGGCGGCCCCGGGTCCGGCTTGACTGGGGCCGCCGCCGCCGCCGCCGCCGCCGCCGCCGCCGCCCCCGGCGGCCGGGCCCCTGCCGCCGCTTGCTGCCGCTGCGGCTGGCCGTACGGCGGCTGCGGCTGGCCGTGGGCGCGCAGCGGGTTGAGCGCCAGGCTCTTGAGCAGCACCGACTTCCAGGTGCCCGCACCCGGCTGCCGCGGCTGGCCCTGCCCAGGGCCGTGCCCGTGGCCGTGGCCCTGTCCGTGGGCGTGCCCGTGGGCGTGGCCGGGTTGCCCCCACGCCGGCGGCGGCGAGGGCGTGACCCGGTGGAAGTGCTGCAGCGGCATGCGCACCGGCCGGCCCGGCGTCGTGGCGGGCTGCGCCGGCTGGGGCGGCGGCGGCGGCTTCGCCGCCGCTCCCGGCAGCGCAGGCCATTGCGGGTCGCATTGCTCCTGCTGCTGCTCCTGCTGCTGCTCGTCCTCCTCGTACTGCCGCTGCGCCTGGGGTGCGGGCCCCGGCCCTGGTGCCGGTTGTTGTTGCTGCTGCTGCATGTGCGCCTGGGCTTCCAGCGACGCCGGCTGCTGCTGCTGCTGCTGCTGCGGCGGCGGCAGCTGCGGCGGCGCCAGCAGCTTGGCGGCGCCGGGCTGCGTGCGCGGGTTGTGGGCCTCGGGCGGCAGCGGGGGCGGGTAGCCGCACTGCCGCGCGGTGGCCAGCTGGTCGGCGCTGATGGCCAGCAGCAGCAGCCGGAAGTGCAGCGGCCGCAGCGGCACCGGCTCGCACTCCACGGCGCGGCACACCTGGGCAGAGGAGGGGAGGTCAGCACGGGAGGTCAGGGGGGCCGGTCAGGGGCGGTCAGCGGCGGTCCCTGAAGTCGCCCTATGCCCCCCATCACTGCCTTCGCGAAGCGACTGCCATCATTACTCAGCAGAACCGCAGCAGCCAGAAGCCACACACACGACACACACGCCGTCAGCTCAGACAGCCAGCCAGCTAGTCACGCCCACGCCAGCTAGTCACACCCACGCCTCACCCGCCCGCCACCCAGCCACCCACCCAAGCACCCAGCCACTCCCCACCTTGGCGATGTAGTTGTCCTGTTCGCCCTCCAGCAGGAAGCCGTCCACCACCACCCAGCCCTCCGGCACCTCCCAGCGGTACGGGTAGCGCAGCGGGTACACCGCCGCCAGCTTGGCAGCCAGCAGCGCCTCCAGCTCAGCAACCGCCGGGTCGGTGCCGCCGCCGCCGGCGCCGCCGCCGGCGGCGGCCCCTGCGCTGGGCGCTCCAAGGCTGGGCGGCTGCGGCCACTGCGGCGGCTGCGGAGGATGAGGCGACTGTGGCCACTGCGGCGGTTGGCCATGCGCGCCGCCGGCGAAAAACGCAGCGGTTGGGTGCGGCTCTGGCAGCTGCAACTGCTGCGGGTGCGGCGGCGGCTGGTGGTGCTGCGGATGCGGTGGCAGCTGGACATGCTGCTGTGGGTGCGGCGGCGGCTGAAAATGCTGCTGCGGCGGCTGCGGCGGGAAATGCTGCTGCTGCTGCGGCGGCGGTGGCTGGTGCTGCTGCTGCGGCGGCGGCAGCTGGTGCTGCTGCGGCGGCGGCGGCAGCTGGTGCTGCTGCTGCAGCGGCGGCGGCGGCAGCTGGTGCTGCTGCTGCAGCGGCGGCGGCGGCTGGTGCTGCTGCTGCAGCGGCGGCGGCGGCTGGTGCTGCTGCTGCTGCGGCGGCGGCGGCTGGTACTGCTGCGGCGGTAGCTGGGTCGGCGGCGTGCCTGGTGGTGGCGTCCGTTCGCCTGAGCCCTGCGGCTGCAGGGCCTGCACCGCCTGTGCAATCGCCCGCGACAGCTCCGTCCGCCCCCTCCCCTGCGCCTGCGCCTGCGGCAGCGCGGGCGCCTGCAGCGACAGCTTGCCCTGCAGGTTGCCTTGCGCCAGGGCCAGCGCCAGCACCCGGGCCAGCCGCGAGGTGAGCCGCGTCCGCGGCCGCCGCGGCTGCATGCCCCCCACCTGCGCCGGCGCCTGCGCTGGGTTCTGCCCCCGCCTCGCCTGCGCCCCTTGCAGCAGCTGCAGGGACATGGAGGCCGCAGCCACCTGCTGCTGCGGCTGCTGCTGCTGCTGCTGCGGCGGCTGTTGGTGCGGCTGCTGGTGCGGCTGCTGTGCCACCAGTTTGGACAGCGCGCGGTACAGCTGCCGCGCCTCCTGCAGCTGCGGCGGCGGCTGTGCCGGCGGCAGCGCGGGCGGCTGCGCCGGAGGAGCCATCACCAGCGGCTGCGGCCGCGGTGGCGACGGCGCCGGCGGCAGCTGCGCCCGCGACGGCGTCGTGGGCGCCGAAGGCGCCCGCGACGGCGGCGCCGGCAGCAGCAGCAGCGGTGGCTGCTGCTGCTGCTGCTGGTGCCGCTCCTCCTCCTCGGCCTCCTGCTCGTCCGCGTCGTCACGTTGCTCCTCCAGCTCCAGGTCGTGCAGCTGCACGTCCAGAGCCATCATGCTCTCCAAGTCTCCGCGCAGCTCCGCGCGCCGCCGCAGCCGCTCCAGCTCCTCCACGCGCCGCCAGCGTTCCGCGCGGCGCTGCTCCGCAGTCGGCGGCGCCGCCCCCGGCTCGCCGCCGCCGCCACGCCCCGCCGGCTCCATGGGGCCCTGCAGCCTCGCTTCCAGAGCGCCACTGCGGAGGGGAGGGTACGGTAGTCTTTTCCAATTCCCAGATCAACCATTGCCAAGGGGGATAGCCGTCCATGCAAACGGTTTTGTGTGGGCTAGAGGGGCAACACGGCAGTGCCGCGCGCAGGCCAGCAGCAGGTGAGCTGAATGGCTTAGCGAACGGCAGGGCTGCTGGCTGAGCAATCATTGGGTGGCCCCTGGTGGCATGTGCAAGGGCACCCCGGCACTCACATCAACCGCTCGTCATCGTCGCCATCGTCTTCCTCCTCCTCCGAGCCCCCATAGTCGCTGCCGGCCTCGCCCCGCCCACCCTCCTCGGAGCCGCCGCCGTCAGAGCTGTGCAGCAGGTCGCCAAACTCCAGCGCCAGCGCCGCCGCCGCCGCCTGCTGCTGCTTCTGCTGCTTCTCCTCCCGCAGCACCGCCTTGACCTGCGCACGGACGACAAGCCCGCGACGACAGGGGTCAAGACGGCAGTGGCACGCAGCACGCGCGCTTCAACGGATGTGTGCGGAGGGTGGGGAGGTGGGAGGGCCGCGAATTGCACCGTTGTGGCTGCCGGCACGTCTTAAACAATCATGATTGTATCTACCCCCGGTTAGCTTAATTTAGTTTTGGCTGGAATCCCCGCCCAAACCAAAATCATGCCCACTACCGCCACCCCCCGCCAGCCCCACCTTCTCCGCCTCAGCGATGGCCGCCAGCGCCTTGGCCGCCTCCTCCGCCGCCACCACCGCCGCGCGGTCCGACCGCAGGCTGGCGCCGCGCTCACCGTCGTACACGTCCGCTGCCGTGCCCGCCCCCACCCGGTCCAGCTCCTCCTCCTCCGCCGCCGCCTGCTCCGCCTCCCCCCGCCCCTCGCCCGCCTCGCCGCCCTCCAGCCGGCGCTGCTCTATGCGCTGCTGGTGCGCCTCCAGCGCCCGCCAGCGCAGCTGCCGCCGCACCGTGTAGTAGGGCTCATCAGACGACAGCAGGCCCAGGGAGTGGAGCGCCTCAAAGGCGTCGCGGTCCCTGCGTGGCACACACACGCACCGACGCACGCACACGGACCCCGGGTCAGGCGCAGGCCTTGGCGCAGGCTGCAGGTCGAGCGGGCCGGGCGGCAAGCACGGGTGGTGAGGTGGCGCAAAGGCGCCTCCCTGCTGCTGCAGCCGGCGCGGCGCAAGTGCAGATTTGTGCATGCAGGCACACCGTACGACGCCCCGGCCCGGCCTGACCGCCTGATGCATGGTCTGAGGCCCAAGGCCCCGCCCCCGCCCCCGCCCAAGCCCAAGCCCGCGCCCAGGCCCACGCCCAGGCCCAAAGCCATCTGCCAGGGCATCGGCCCAGGCCCAAGCGCAGGTGCAGTTGCAGGCCCAGTCCCGGAGCCTGCCGCCCCCGGAGCGCTCACGTGTGGCTGCTCTTCAGCGACACCGGCTGGGCGCAGCCGCGCGACTCCAGACAGGCGTCGGCCAGGTGCAGCGCCAGCAGCGCCTTGCTGGCGCGGTCGGACCTGCGGAACGGAGGAGGAGCAGAAGGCGGAGGAGACAGCGACAGCAGCAGGTGGAGATGGTCAGAATTAGGGGGTGGGGAAGCGTGGCGGCAGCGGAGAGTGGAAGATGGACACGTGCGGACAACGACGGCAGGCGCCTCACGTGAACGTGTCATCGGTCATGATGCTATGCAGCGTCTTCAGCAGCCACTCGTCGCGGCGCTTGAGCCGCATGATGTCGGCCTTCTCGGGTTCGAGGAGCGCCTGCGGATCAGTGAAACAAAGGCCGCGTGCAGGAGGGGTGGCGGAGCACGTGCCGGGAAGCAGAAGGGGAGGCGCTGAGGCATGCGTCCGCTGTGCCGGCGGCACCGGCAACGACCCGGCCCACCTGCTGAGCCTCCAGCCAGCAAATCCACATCAGTAATTTTTCCATGTAGTTGAGGTACGGACTTGCGATGATTGACGCGTCCACATGCTTCTGCACGGCCAAAACGGTCAAAGATGAGCTTCGCGAAGCGTCCAAACGCATTGCCTTGCTACAGCCTCACTTCCACATTGATGCGAAACTCCTGGATATCGCCAAGAATGTCTTGAGCCAGTTTCCGCGCGGCATCGTCGCGGGTGGGAGTTGGGGTGCGCAGCGCGGCCTTCGCTTGCGCGCCCGCCGCGCCTTTACGCTTGGGGCTCATGGCAGCTACATTACTGCTATGAATCAAGCAATAGCATTATTGGGCCTATCTCAATTTTAGAATGACGCCTCGCTCACACAGTCTGCCCAAGACATCATTCCGTCGTGCACGACACATCCTCACACGTCCCACCCCAGTTCGAGTGGCTTTGGCGGGCTTAGGCATGGAGACATGGAGACATCGTGCACAGTTTGCGAAGGCCGGCAGACAGCGCGAGTGAGGGCGGTTTCCCTCAACCGGGTCTGAGCGCGTTTTGCATGGGGCTGAAGAGAGCTCTCTGAACCCAAATCGTGTAGAGTATGCATGAAAGTCCGTGTCCGCATTCATCCCAAGGCCGCAAGGCCCATCCCAGACAGGCCGACAGGGACGCATCACTTCAAGAAACGTTTTACAGTACGCCACGTTTCCCGCACGGCACGCCGTGAGGAGGAAGATGCGGCCGGGCACCACCTGGCACCACCGCCAGCAAGTGTGCTTAAGTGCGCCTTGAAGCGGCTTGAACCAGGGGCGCCCGGGCCTTGAAGCGCGCTGAAGCGCCCGCAGCTACTGCTCACCGCCTCACCAGAATACGGAAAGCAGGCATCTCGCTCCTCATACATATTTCACGCCCACTTCCTGCTTGCGGTGTGTGCTACGCAACCCCCCCCGGTACACGGGAACTTCCTTTAATAATAATGTCTGCCGTGCGCGTCAGGCCGAATCGTCGTGCTCGCGGCCCACGCTGTTGGCGGGCAAGCTGGAGGCAGGCGGAGGCAGGCCCAGGAGCAACCCACTCTCGGCGCCCAGCCCCGCCCGCCGCCGGCTGTCTGCCCCCAGCATGTGCGCGCAGACCCAACTATCCCTGCGTTCTGCAATTTCTCATTGCCGTCAAGCCAAACCATCAGACGCACACACTCTCTCTCTTTCTCTCTCTCGCCACCGCCAACCGCGGTGCTCTCTCGCTCTGTTACTGTTAGCCACCCCGCTGCCACTTGCGCGCAGCCTCCGCCTGCTCCGCCTCCTTTAAGCCCTCTCATGCATGCCGTCACCGGCGCCGGCTGAGGGGTGGCCGCTTGGTGCGCCCGATCAGCCTGATGCGCCTCTCCATAAGCGCCGCTAGCTTCGGGTCGTGGTACTCGACCTGTGTGTGGATGGTGCGCGGGCGCGCATTGCGCGACGGCATGCAAGGCGTGACGCAGGGCATGCAAGAGCGCAGGATAAAAAGCAGGAAGGGTGAACACCCGCACGAAGCACTTGTCAGCGCAGCATGGAGACACCGCCCAGCCGTGACGCCGCACGGCGACGCCACACAGCAGTCATCGCTGCTGCGGCTGCTGCAGGCCCGCACGCACGCACGCACGCACGCACGCACGCACGCACGCACGCACGCACGCACGCACGCATGTTGGCTGGATGTCGCTGTGCACCTCGTACGCCTTCTCGCCGCGCTGCGGCCGCGACAGCCTGCCGCCCGCCCCGCCGTCCGCCGCGTCGTTGTCGTCGTCGTGCTCTTGCACTAGCTTTTCCTTCGCCAGCTGCGGCAGGCAGCGCTCCAGCAGCGCCTTAGCGCCGCCCGGCTCCGCGGCGCACTGCGGCCCGTGGGGACACCCGCAGCGATCAGCAGCTGGGCGGTGCAAGGAGGTCCGTCCGTCCTACCTGCCTTCTGTCTATCAACCATGCCGAGAGCCCAGACGCCCCGCCCGTATACTCGAGCTCCAAATCTTTCTAAATCACAGAAAACGAACGCAGGGGCCACGGCGTGCCACATACCGCAGCAAGTACGTCCACTGAACGCTTCAGCCACCGCACACGCACACGCACCTCGGCGGGCGCCCGCTCTTGCAGCCTGGCCAGCAGCTCGAGGGGGGACTGGGGGCCCACGTGCGCCGCCAGTTCGGCAAACAGCTGGCTGCAGCCGGCGGTCAGCCGGGCCAACGCCGCCAGCGCCTGCTCCGTGCAGGTGCCGTCCTCCAGAGACAGCAGGTGCTCCTGTAAAGGTTGAATGAGACACGTTTGTTGAGACTCGGTGAGGGACGCGTGCAATAAACAACAATCAAGTTCATGCATGGTGGGAATAAAAATGGGAAGGAGTTGGAGTCAATAACTGCCGCAACGAAAGGCCACAGCAGCCGCGTCAGCAGGCGCATGCACACCGACTGCGCAGCATACCGTCACTTCGTGTGTACGTGTTTCGCACACCCCTGCCAACAGCATCACCAAATAAACGCGGGGTGGTGGCCCCCGGCCGGCCCATCCAGCCCACAGCCCTCGCTGGGCCACTCGCCTGGATCCACTTGCGCGCCCATCGCACCGACTCCCACTCATCATGCAGCTCCTTCAGCGGCGTGTGGTCAGTCACGGCTGCAGCAGTGGCGCAGAAGCAGATGGGCGGTGCGGCAGTGGGGGGTTTACAAAGATATGAGGAAGCGGTACAGGATGCACTGAAGACTGCGTCTCGAAGTCTTCGAAGGGGGAGGCGTTACTGCCAGCAGTCGCAGTAGCAGTGGCTGCGGGCTGCTGGGCAGCCCATCCAAACACACTGAGCCATGCCTAGCTTTGGCGCCAATGCAGTCGCAGGTCAGCTTCCTTGTATTTGTGACAGATCTCCCAAGAAACACGGTCCCAACTGACCTCCAGCATGACAGAACCTCGACAGACTGATGAAGATACGGCACACGACCATCTGCGCACCAAGATGCACTCAAGTTCAATGATCAAGTACTATTTCAACACCCAAAGGTCACAGCAGGTGAGACGGCAATTGTTTCGGCTTGCGCTCGAACGCCCGCCCATCATTCGCACCTTCTGGTGCAGGCTGAAGCTGGGGATTGCGCTCACAACTTCGGCGAACTGCGTGCGCGACGGTGGCCGCATGCCGTAGAGGCTGTGGGCACAGCAGCGATACTGGTCACGCACGCCATGTCAGATCAGACAACGCACACACCGTCAGTAAGAACAGTGCCTCAAACTTGCCATGCTGAGTGGCACAGCTGCACATCCACATGTACACCCACGCACCGCACGACTGCTGCTGCTGCGCACCTGTGAACCGTCTCCTCCAGCAGCTTGCGCGTCTCTATGGCCGCGTCGTTCAGCAGCATCCGCATCTCACGCTGGCTGCTGGGGAGCTGCGGTGGCAACGGCGGCTGCTGCGGCGACGGCGGCGGCGGCACCTGCTGCGGCTGCTGCGGCGACTGCTGCTGCTCTTGCTGCGACGAAGGCTGCGGCGGCACGCGGTCAACACCGGCACAAACAGGCTTGAAATCGCACGGCGCGTCGACCTTGGTTGGCCAGGCCGGCTGGGGAGGACGAAACTGCCGCTGCTGCTGCTGCTGTTGCAGCTGCCGCAGCCGCTGCAGCCGCCGCAGCTGCTCGGCGTGTTGCTGGGCAACGCGGAGCCAGGTGCCCGGCTCCCGCAGCGGCGGCGGCTGGGACAGCGGCCCGCCGCCGCCGCCGGGCCCCGCCGCGGTGCACGGCGGCGCCCGCTGGCCGCGAGCCTGCTGGGCCTGCTGCGGGCGCGGCCCCGGGCGCATCGACTCCAAGAACAGGTGCAGGGGGATGTACTTGCGCTTCTTCCTGGCCTTGCGCTGCTGCAGGGCCTGCGGCGGCGCCTGCTCCTCCTGCTCCGGCTGCTCCGGCACAGGCGCAGGCGGCTGTGGCTCCCACTGGGGCAGCAGCTGCGGCTGTTGCGGACTGACGGGCTCGGCTTCGTGCGCTGGTGGCGGCCCTGGGCACGGCGGCTGAGCGCCGCCCGTTCCATCAGCGCCAGTCGCAGCGGCGCACGTGGCGCCCGCGGTGGTGGCGGCGGCGGCGGCTCCGTCTGCGTCTGCTGGTCCAGCTGCAAGGGTCGCGGCTGCTGCTGCGCCGCCAGAGGCCGGGATGCGAAAGCTACAATATCAGGCTCTGAGAAGAGTGGCTGCGGCTGCGGCCCCTGGTGGTGCTGCAGCAATGGCGATGGCGAGGGCACCAAGGGCGCTGGCGCTGGCGCGGGCGCTGGCGCTGGCGCTGGCGCTGGCGCTGGCGCTGGCGCTGGCGCTGGCGCGGGCGCGGGCGCGGGCGCGGGCGCGGGCGCGGGCGCGGGTGCCGCGGGCGCGGGGGCCTGCGCAGGCACCAGCGGGGGCGGGGGCGCGGGCTCTGTGGACGCGGGCTCCGTGGGCGCTGTCGGCGCGGGCGCGGCATTGAATGCGCGCCACAGGCGGTCCGCCGCCGCCGTCAGCAGCGCCAGGCGGCGCCGCAATGAGCGCTCTGCCTCCCGCTGGCCGAAGTCCACGGCTGCCAGCAGCTGCATCGGGGCAGCAGCCGGCGGCACAGAAGGAGGGATCAGCTTAAGCCGTACGGCTGTGCGGAGCACAAGGCTTTGCTGAGGACACATTACTGAAACCTGGAGAACCCAGGCTGCTGCTGGTATTCGTACCTCTGATACTAGCATTGAAGACAAGGCAGGCTGCCCGCAAGCTGCCCATCCAGCAGCACACGCCCGCCCGCACTGCACGCACAACGCCCCGCCCACACTTCCGCCCGCACGCCCATTCCGCCCAGACTCCCGCCCGCCCGCACCATGTCGTAGTCCTCCGGCTCGCCCTCCAGCAGGAAGCCCTCCACCACGCCCCACCCCGCCGGCACGGGCCACTCCTGCGGGTACGGGTAGCGCAGCGGGTACTGCCGCGCCAGCTTGGCCGCGAACGTGCGCGCCAGGCCCGCCACCGCCGGGTCCTCATGCGCCTCATGAGGGTCCTCATGCAAGCCGCCACCGCTGCTGCGGCCGCGGCTCCCGCCGCAAGCCCGGTTGGCAGCAGCAGCGGATGCAGGCGGCGGCAGGCCGCCGCCGGCAGCCGCCGCTCCCGCCGCCCTTGGGTTGGGTGGCTGCTGACGCGGCGGCGGTTGCGGCTGCGGCGGCACGGCCCTGACCTGTGCCTGTGCCTGCACCTGCGCTGGGCTCTGGCCCCGCCTCGCCTGCGCCCCTTGCAGCAGCTGCAGGGACATGGAGGCCGCAGCCACTTGCTGCTGCTGCTGCTGCTGCTGCTGCTGCTGCTGCTGCTGCTGCTGCTGCTGCTGCTGCTGCTGCTGCTGCTGCTGCTGCTGCTGCTGCTGCTGCTGCTGCTGCTGCTGCTGCTGCTGGGCCAGCTCGTACATGGTGGGCCAACGCGCTGCTAGCCGGGTGGACTGCGCCGACGGCTCTTGCGGCGGCGGCTGTGCAGGCAGCTGCGCCGACGGCTGTTGCGGTGGCGGCGGCGGTGCGGCGCCAGTTGCAGCACGAGATAAAGCACCAGCACTAGTAGCACCAGCAGCAGCAGCAGTAGTAGCAGCAGTAGCAGCGGGTGCTGCAGCTGCACTGGCCGGGCGCGCAGACTGTTGAAGCGGCGGCAGCTGTGGTGACTGCAGGCTGGCAAGTGGCGTGTGATGGTCGGGCTGGCCCGGCTGCTGGCCGTCCTGGAGCTGGTGCTGATTCGGCTGGGGTTGTGCCTGCTGCTGTGCCTGCTGCTGCGCCGCCAGTTCGGTGGGTGTGAGCCACACCCGCGGCTTGTACCCCTGGGGTTCCGCCGCGGCCACTGCCGCCGCCGCTGCCGCCGCTGCCGCTGCTTGGGGCGATGGAGGCACGTCCCGTGGCTGCTGCTGCGCATCCGACGCCACCGCCGGTGGCGGCTGTGGCGGCGGCGACGGCGGCGGATCCAGCTGCTCCTGCAGCCCCTGCAGCTCCGGCTGGTCCGGCTGCTCCTGATGCATCGGCGGTTGGTACCTTGGGGGCGGCTGCGGCTGTCCGGGCGGCAGGGACGCCGCGGCCACGTGTCGCTGCGGCAGCAGGACCCCTAGTAGCATCACCTGCTGCAGCTCGTCCTCTGCGGCGGCGGCCGCCGCGACCAGCAGTCCGTCTGCTGCCCCCGGCGCCACCACGGCGTTGGTGTCAGGCTGCAGCGCCTCCCCCTGCCACTCCGCCAGCAGCCCCTCATGCCCCTCGCCCTCCGCCTCCATGGCGCTGCTGTCCGCGGCCGCTTCCGCCTGTTGCTGCTGCTGCTGCTGCGGCTGCGGCTGCTGCCGCTGCTGCCGCTGCTCCTCCGCCTCCTCAAGCGCCGAGAGCAGCTGCTCCTGCCGCTCCTCGTCCGCCTCCTCAAGCTCCGACAGCTGCTGCTGCTGCCGCTCCTCCTCCGCCTCCGCCAGCTCCGCCAGCTGGGCGTCGATGGCGGCCATCACCGCGAACAGCTCGTTCTTGTCCGCGATCTGCGCCATGGCCTGGCGCTGCTGCTCCTCCAGCTGCTGCCGCCACTTGGCTCTGAGGCAGGCAGGCAGGCAGGCAGGAGGGGGCAGGGGAGGGTTGTGAGTTCCAGCCCAAGCTAAACCAAGGGAAGGCAGAGGTCGGGTAGGCAAACAGCTCTCGCAAGCTCTCAACCAGCAAACGCCCTCCAGCTGCACGTACGGTAGTTCCATTGCGCATCACCCCACCCCTTGCGGGGACAGGCTCCTCACATGGATCGCTGCGCCTCCAGGTCCTGGTCCCTGCCTTCCTCGTCCTCCTCTTCACCCTCCTCTTCCTCCTCATCCTCGTCTGTCTCGCTCCCGGCCGCGGCCGCATCGTGTCCAGCAACCTCCTCGTCCTCCTCGTCCTCCTCCTCGTCGACCAGCCACTGGTCGGCCCCCCGCTGCAGCGCGGCCCTGATCTGCGGCGGGCGGGCGGATGTTCATGCCATTGCACGGGTTACTTCAAGGCCGGAGACTTGAACGAAACTGCTCGGCGTCTCCTTCCATTCAGCTAATCGCGTGCATCAGTAATCGCCGCCCCCAACACCCAGTCAACCCCACCCAGCGAGCGCCACCCAGCGTCACCGCCCAGACCTCACCACCACCACCATCCAGCCACCACCACCACCCCGCCCTCCGTGTCACGACGCACGCACGCACCCGCTCTGCTGCCTCCAGTGCCGCCACCGTGGCAGCCGCGTCGTCAGCCGCGGCCCTTGCAGCGTGCCGCGCATCCATCGCCGGGCGGGACCCGGCACTGCCCGCCCCCACCCGCCCCAGCTCCTCCGCCTCCCGCTGCTCCTGCTCATCAGCCCCGCCATCCTCGGACGCGCCTGCGCTGCCGCCGCGGCCTCGCCGCCGCCGCTGCTGCTCGTGCGCTTCCAGGGCGGCCCAACGCAGGTGGCGGCGGGGGCCCGCGACCACGTGCTTGCTGGTGATGAGCCGCTGCACGTCCTCACCCAGGACCTGCCACACGTGCGCGGCCCTGCATCAGCCGGCCGGGGGGAGGGGGGGGCGGACGGGCGGGCGGGCAGGCGGGTGGCGGTGCAGGGTAGGACAAGGCGAGGAGCGTAAGCAGAGGCCGCAAGCATCCGTCAAGGTGGGGCTATTCAAGGGCTGCATGTGCATGCGCATTTGCATGCGCAATCGCATCAGACCACACTGCTGCCGACGCGTGCGAATGTCCCGACCCCGCAACTCCCACCCATCCTCCATCGGCACACTCGAACTGCACCGAAACCCGTTCGCATGGACTGCTTGCTACACACACAGCACCGCTTGCGCCGTCCGGGCACTCCTCTTTCCTTCGTGCTCTCCCAACCAAACAAGCCCTCGCCCCCCGGTGGCGCCTACACCTCGACCCAACGCTCGCCCCAGCGTACTACGCCGGCACTCTCAAGATGCACAAGCAGCCACCCTCCATGCGCTACCTCGCCTGCTCCCAGCACTGCCCCGTCACCGAACTCAGCGATATCGCCACAGCCGTCCTACGCGAGGTGGTCCCCCTCTTCACAGCATTATGGTCACGACAGTTCCCTGGCACTGTCCCCTGGCTATGTTTCTCGTCCGCCGCCGTCATGTCACTCGTACACCAGCACAACGCCGCCCAGTTCGCCCCTGCCCACGCCCACCCCCACACCGCTCGCGACGTCAGCCGGCTCTACACCAACCTGCCCCACTCCGACCTGCAGACCACACTCACGGCGCTGCTGGACCGCACCCTGGCCGACACCCCCGCTATCCGCATCATCACCAGCCCCCCAGACCCGTCTAAGCCCCACTCCAAACCCAGCCACACCGTCCGCTTCATCACCAGCGCCCATCGGGCCTACCACTGCGCGCAAGACGGCACCATCACGCGCGAGCTATCTGTCACCGACTTCTCCACCGTGGTACTTGACGTCTTACTCAGCTCAACCTTCATACGTTTCGGACCAGCACTCGTCAGGCAAGTCTGCGGCATCCCCATGGGCATCTCCGCAGCCCCGTTCATCGCCAACCTCTTCCTTGGCTGGTACGAGTTCGTCTTCATGTGCCAGGGCCAGCGCAGCGACCTCTCAGCCACAGCACGCGCCATCCTGCGACGTTTCCGCTTCAGCCGCCGATACCTGGACGGCCTCCTCTGCCTCAATAACCCCTGGTTGTCACACCTACTCTACACGTCCCAGACACACGCCGGACTACGTGGCCTATACCCGCCCACCCTCGCCGTCCCACCCCAGTCCCATCCACACCTACCCAGCAACTGCATCCCCTTCCTGGACGTCCTACTGTGCTCCACCACACACTACGGGCGATGCTGGATATCAACCCGGCTCTACGACAAGCGGGAACAGCCTGCATTCGAGCACGTGCGCCTTTCCCGGTTCGTCAACCGCCACTCCTCCGTCAACGAGATGTGCAAGCGCAACATCTTCGTCAGCCAGTTTCACCGCCTACGTCGCGTCATCACCTGCGCGGAAAGCTTCGCCTTCGAGACAGCCCAGCTGGTTCGCGCGCTCCTCTCCCAGGGCTACTCTCAGCGCGGCATGCTGCACCAGTTCAGGGCACTCCTACGCCGGAACCCACACGCCTACTACTTCCAGCGACGCGGAATCCCACAGCCGCCCGCACCGGCAGGAGTGATCGCAGCGCCGCCCATCGACTTGCTCGCACGGGTACACGTCTACCTGCGCGGGGCGCCTCCGCTACCGCCGCCGCCACCATAACAGCGCACGCCAGCCCAGCATACAGCCAGCAGCGTCAGCCCAGCATTCCTATCTACGTGTTCTATTAGTCTACACGCAGCCACCCGCCGCTGCGTCAGTGCCTACGCCTTCAATATTGGCGCGTGCACACGCATAAACGGGACGCCAGCGCGCGCGGGAGCCGTCCGCGGCCCACGCCTGGCCGCAACCCACCCACCCCCGTCACCGTGCTATCCCGTGCCAAACCCGCCTGCTAACACCCACTTCCCACCCTACTAAACCCGCCCCCGCCCCGCCTTCTAACCACCCGATCTGACTTTACCACCGGCATCCCCTCCCCTTGCTACTCCTCGTTAGTGCGGCGGATGGGCCCCGGACCCCGTCACCGCGCACCCAGACTAACGCCCGCTACTGATACGCCCGCCCGCTCGCCAGTAACGCCGCTGCCTGCCCTTATAGCCCCGGCCGGCTCCTCACCAGCCCTCTCTCTTCACCCGGGCTCGCGCGCGCTAGTAATAGGATTAGGATTAGGTCTTAGCATTCAACGCGCCTCTGAACTACACTTACGCAACTCTGCCCGCCCTTCCGCTCCCGCGCATGTGCATTCGCCACCGCTGCCGGCGCTCGCGACGTTGCGCCGGTGCTGCCCTGGTCTCAAGCAGGTGAGTATAGCGCGAGTGCTGCGACTAGCTTTAATTTCTGGGTGGGTTCACACGCGCGCGAGCCTGGGTGCCATCGATGGCCTACCGACGACACCGACGACAAGACTGAAGATTCAAGGCTCAAGGGCGCCCGAGACACACAGGTTAAGGCCACACCTCCTCCTTGCTCTGGGCGGGACTGGTTGTTTGGGTTCACTCGGTCGGTTGCTTTGGGTTCTGGAATGAACTACCCCCACCCACTCACTCCAGGTCCGACGGCGTGTTCAGCAGGGTCAGCTCGTCCAGCTCCTGCCACACGTCCTGGTGCCTGCGCAGCAGCACACAGCAAGGTAAGTGGGCGGCTGCAATCTGGGACGCCAGTCGGTAAGGAGAGGCGCGCCAGACAACCAGCAGCCTGCTGACAGCCAGGCGGTCAGGGTGAGTGGGTGATGTGTATGTAGGTAGTGGCGAGTGCACTCACGCGGGCATGCACAGCGGCAGCTCCCAGCCGGCCGCCGCGTGCTGCGTGTCGGCCACGTGCAGTCGATACAGGAAGTCGCTGAGGTGGTCGGACCTGCAGTGCGCGCGGGGGGCGGGGGAGGGAGCGTGTGGTGTGTGTTGGGGTGGCGCCGTGGCGGTTAGGGGCGTCAGAAAGTCGAGTGCAGTGCAACGAGTCGCCTGGATGGGCCGTGTAGTTGCGCTCGCCTACCCGCGCCTCACCAGACGGTGTCATCTTCTCGGACTTCCACCAGCGTTTTCAGCAGCCAGTGCTGGCGCTGCTCCAGGAGCTGTAGGTTGCCGGAGCCCGGGTCAGCCAGCGCCTGTGGGACAGTACGCACGGTTTGTGTGACACTTGCTTTTGTCGCGCACTGCAGCTTGCACATCGCCTCACCGCACAAGCTTCACGAAATATCATGCGCAGCATAAGCTTCTGGATGTAGTTAAGAATAGGGCTTTGTAATATGGCAATGTCGGAACGGCCAAGCGCCTCGACTTGCTCCGTTGCCATGCGCGTGAATTCACCAACGTCCTTCATGAGAAGAGCAGCCATGTCTTGGAGGTTGTCCATGGCCGCTCGCGAAACGGCGCTCGCGAAACGGGGTTCCATGGGCAGCTCGGCCATTAGCGCCGGGCCTGCTGCTGCGCTGTTCATGGCTGCTACATTGCTACTGACAGATGTATGATCTCCATGCACAGGATTACGGGTATTAGGCTGGCCCTCGCCAGGTCTGAAGGCCGGGACGGCGGTGCACGACTGTGCACGATGGGCATCGTGATGGGCACGACGATAATGAAGTGCTTTTCCTGGAGCCCTCCGACTGGTCGCGCCGAAGTCCCCCGCCCCCATAATCCATTCTCAACAACAGCAGTGCCTGTGCCTGGGGCGTCGGCTTACCGCAGAGGGCGCCTTTGTCACACACTTGGCCTTTGTCACATTTACACACACGGTCTCACCCGCCACCCGTGCCGTACATTCCTTTTCTCCTTTGCCGCAGCGGCACGCGCAGGGGAGCTTCGCCGCTCCCTGTGTTGCCCCTTTTCGCCACTCTATCCGAGTCTATGCGCTGCATTGTGCGCGGGCCGCGGGGTCTTTTTGGTGCTATCGCCTGGCCGGGCGCCTGACGCGCTAGGACTGCGCATCAGCAAAGTGCGGCAGCGCACCAGCGCTTCAATCGGTACAGGAACTG
Organism: Chlamydomonas incerta; assembly: GCA_016834605.1. Taxonomy (NCBI): domain Eukaryota; kingdom Viridiplantae; phylum Chlorophyta; class Chlorophyceae; order Chlamydomonadales; family Chlamydomonadaceae; genus Chlamydomonas; species Chlamydomonas incerta. The sequence continues at coordinate 426,845 of JAEHOC010000063.1, read as the reverse complement.
CGTCCGATCCTGTCTCTCCTATCCGCACAGTAGCGGGCTTGTTGGGCCTGGGAATCCGCCTGTCAATGTATACTGGAAATGTGTGGGCCTTGCCCTCAACCATGAAATGCACGGACAGTCGGACACAACGGCTACCCAAATATCCACGCACCCGTAGGTTTGACAGTGCCGGCTAGACCCTGCGCGCTCCTGCAGCCCTACTACGGAACCGCCAGCATGGCATTTCCCTTTAATCATAGTGTCCCTGAAGTTCCGCATTTGCAATTGATGATCCCTGTCCACAGGGTTGAGTCATGAAGAAATCCACATGCTGACGCCAGTCCTGGCCCAGCGCCGCATCCGCACACGCTCCGCATCACGCACGCTCGACCCAAGTGCATCTGTGTGCTCCATGAGACATGGGTCCTATTATAACACTGCAGTTGCAAGCACTCCTAACCCTACAATGACATGTGCATCCTCTGGCTCCACACTTCACTGCTGTGTGCTTCATGAGCGTTGCTGAAACCTGAGCCTGTGCGTTCATTTGTTGTGTTCGCGTCCCGGGGCGAGTCCGGCGGTCGCCTGCTGTCTATCACATGCCGCTGCTGCTCTCAACGGCACGCGTATCCGTCCTGCATGGGGCCGTCAATCACGGGGGGCATCGGGGTGCAGGGGAATTGGTGCGGACTCGGAGGCTTGCCATGCGGGAACGGCTCTCGCCGCGCAACCCGGAGGTAAACACGCTGCGCAAACACACATCACCTGACGGCGCCCGATCCCCGCAGCGGCGGTGCACCCGGCGCACCCGTCCGCAGCTGCCCCAAGTGCCCCTTCAAGCCACGCTCGACCACCAACGCGCTCACCATTTGGAAAGCCAGGAAGTCCTCACATAGGATGACGGGCGTCTCATCCGTGAAGCCGCCGACCTCGTCCGTCCTAGGCCCGGGCCCGCCCGCCGCCCGCTTGCCGCCGCCGCCGCCTGTCGCCCGGCCCACGTCGCTCCGCCGCCCGCCTCCGCCCACCCCGCTGCTGCCGCCGCTGCCGTGCGCGGCGGCCAGCTCGGCCTCCAGCGGGCGCGGCAGGCGCACCAGCAGGTCCCGCAGCAGCCGCACCAGCACCGAGCCCGCCAGCGCCTCGGAGCAGCCGTAGGCGTTGCACTGCGGGGACAGCAAGTGTGGGGGCGGGTGTGAGGCGGTGCGGTGCGGGTGTGTGACACGGGTGCACATAGTGAGACGCGCCTCCGGCCAGCCCTCACTCTCCTGCGCTGCCTCGCACGGCCACACACGCAGCGCCAGATGACCCGTCGTACCCCAGCCCTTTATACCTGAGCTCGGGCTGGCAGCGATTGCACCCGCGCTCCACACTCTCCCCTTCCCCCTTTCCTCCCCCTCACCGCGCCCGGCATCTCCGCGCCCAGCCGCTCCCGCAGCTGCCCGTACGGCAGCCGCTTGGCACGTGCGCCCGCCAGCCAGCCCAGCACGTGGCTGGCGGCCTCCGCGTGCAGCAGCGCCTCCCACGCCGCCGCCAGCCGCCGCTGCGCCGCCGCCGGCAGCCCGTACGGCGCGCTGCTGCTCGCCAGCGCCGCCGCCGCAAGCCCGCCGCCGCTGCCGCTGCCAATGGCTGCGCCGCCTTTTGCGGGACTGCTGCCGTAGGTACCGTGCGGGTGCGGCGCGGGTCCCGCGGACTGGCTCGCATGTGGCCTGGACGCAGGCGGAAAGATGGAGCCGACCGAGGAGGAGGCGGAGGACGTTGAGCGCAGCGCGCCGTTTGCGCCGCCGCCGCCATTTGCGGCGGCTGCGCCGCCGTTTGCGCCGCCGTACGGCCGCTGTAACAGGGGCCCGTACGCGGCCTCCAGGTCGGGCAGGTACAGCAGGTAGGCCAGGTGGGACTGCGGCATGTGGGAAGCGCGGTGAGGTTGGTCAGTGCCAGGACACCATCCGACACGGGAAGCGGGCAGCCCTAAGCGTACTGTGTGTGCCGCTAGCTGGCTGAATGATGCGTGGTTCGTTCGCCCGCATTTCCACTGCCCCTGCCGCGGCCGCTGCAGCTGCTCCCTCCTCTGCCAGCCACGCTGCACTTGCTGCACCCCACCCACCGAACCACTTTCTCCGACCCACTCCGGCCCAACCGCCTATCCACTCACCCGTATCCACATGTCCCTCAGCCGCACCAGCTGCAGCAGGTCCCGCAGCATCTGGGGGCTGGTGTCGCGCGTCACGCCTGTGTGCGCGCAGGCGTGTGCGCGTTCAGGTGGCGGTGCCGGCGTGTGTGCGGGTGGCGGTGCCGGCGCGTGTGTGTGCATGCCGGCGTGTTTACGGCCCCAGCCCCCTGAACCGGCGCACCTCACCTGGGGCCCCATAAGCCGGCACTGCCCCATGACAGCCGTAACCGTTGCCGTGAGCACGACCGCTGCCCTCGACACCGCCCACACCGCCAAAACGCTACAACGCTACAACCTTACACTTCCGCACGCACCAGCCCCAGCCACTCCGGCCACCCACCCGCGCCAAAGTGCAGGTGCCGCGACAGCGCCGCCCACAGCCAGGCCGCCATGGCGCGGTCGTAGGGGCGCATGTCGGGGTCCGCCGCCACCAGCGCGGGGAAGGGCCGGTCGCGCGGCCGGCCGGCGGGGTAGTGCCTGCAGGCGGCGGCGGCAGGGCAGGCGGCGGGGGGAAGTGAGAGAGGGCACATGGCGACTACCGGGAGGTATGGCGGGTACTGGGAGCCGCACAACCAAGTGTCAAGTGCAGCCGCTGCACCCCGCCCGCCCGGTCGGCATATGCTTTGCCTCAGGTGGCGGCCGCACCTGAGCACAATCTGCTCCAGCCGCTGCCGCGCCGCCAGCGCCGCCGCCGCCAGCTCGCAGTGCGCCGCCGCGTTGGGCCGCGGCGGCCACAGCTCTTGCCCGCCGCCCGCCAGCGCGTCCGCCGTCGCCACCGCCGCCGGCGAGGGGCAGGCCCACGCGTCCGCCGCCGCCGCCATGGCGGCGGCGGTGCCCAGGCACTGCGGCGTCGGCGGCGGCAAGAGCGCCAGCGGCGCCGCGCCCGGGCCGCCGTGCAGGTCGAACATGGACACCATGGCCGCCGTGGCGCCGTCGTCGCCGGCGGCGGCGTACTGCGCGTAGTAGGCCGCCGCGGCGGGGCCGGACAGGTCGTGGGAGGGGCGCGGCCGCCGCCAGCGCGCCGCCAGCGTCGTTTCGAGCTGGGTGTTTGGGGGAGGGGGGTGGGGGGTGGGAGTGGGGTTCCATGCATAGTTATTTAGGACGAGATGGGATGGGGTGGAGGTTGAAGCGCGCTTGGGGCGTTGACATGGACGCTCGCCTGAGGCGGTGAGACCTGGCCAAGATGTGTGCGCACCCGCAGCATCCGCCCACGCCCTGCCTTGCCCTGCCCTGCCCCGCCCCCTCTCCTCCCTCTCCTGCCAGCGCCCCAGCACCTCACCTGCTTGGCCGCCAGAATGGCCTCCCGCGCAATCACCGCCTCCGCCTCCGCCACGTCCGGACACCACACCGCCAGCAGCGCGCTCTCCTCCGCGCCGCCGCCGCCGCCGCCGCCGCCCCAGCCGCCGCCACCGCCGCCGCTGCCGCCCCAGCCGCCGCCGTATTGCCCTTGGCCCTGCTGCTGCCCCTTAGCCGGCTGCCGCGGGGCTCCCGCCGGCGCCCCGTTCCCTGCAGCCGCCGCTCCAGGCGCCCTCTCCATGTAGCGGCCGGGGCCAGCGCCACCTCCGCCGCCGCCAAACCCGCCTCCGCCGCCGCCGCCCCCTAGTGAGGAGGCGGCTCCGTCCTCCGACGCCAGGTCCTCAGTGGCGGTGTCGTCGTGCAGCTGGTGCTCGTGCGGGCCCTGGGGGCGGGGAAGGCGAGGGGGAAGGGGTTGCAAGGATTGGGTTGCAAAGGGGAGGGTGCAACAGCCATCCGGCATGGGGGCCTGGCGGCGGCAGGGGACATAGCGCGCGCCCCTGTGCACCCCACACCCCACACCTTACCGGCACAGCTACGCCATCACAGACCTCACCGGCACAGCTACGACACCAAAGCGCCTCACGCCCACGCCCTCGCCTGGCCCTCCGATGTCAAGCCCACGCCCAGTCCCCTGCCGCCACAGCCACTAGTGCCGACCCCCGCCACGGCCGCAGCCGCAGTACAGCACCTCCGGCCTCACCAGTGCGTGGTGCAGGAAGCTGGGGAAGGCCGGCAGCGGCAGCGGCGGCGCCTGAGTCGGGGCCGGGGCCGCGCCTGCCCCTGCGGGCCCCCCGATCCCCACCGCCGAGAAGACACCGCTGCTACCGGCGTCATGGTCATGGTCGGGGTCGGGACCCAGCTGCTCCCCGCCTTCTTCGCCACCTTCCTCCGCCTCCTCCTCCTCGAGGGAGGCGCTGTGGCCGTGGTGGCCGTTGGCGCCGCCGCCGCCCTGGAAGCCGAACTCCGTGAGGCCAGCCAGCGGGTGCGCTGCGGGCGTGGGCGCAGGGGGGAGTGCAAGGCAGGAAAGACCTAAAGGCTCCACGCAGGAGGTGGGTGTGCAAGCAGTGCTGCAGTCATCCCCCAGCCGTTCAAAACTAGGCTAGCCAGCGCAGCGGTGACCGCGGCACGGCAGCCCGTCAGGTCGTACCCGAGGGCGCAGGAGGCGGGATGTCCAGCGACCCCATCGCCCGCCGCTTCACAGACGCCGCCAGCGCCGCCGCCAGGTCCGTGTGCCGCCCGCCGCCGCCCGCGCTGCTCACGCTGCCGCCCCTGGCCGCCGCCATCCCCTCGTCCGCGCCGCCCGGCAGCAGGTACACCGACTGCGGCTGCGGCTGCGGCTGCGGGTACGGGTAGCCGTAGCCGTAGCCGTAGCTGCAGTAGCCCGCGCCGTGGCCGTGCTGCGACATGTGCGGGCCGGATGCCAGTGGTCCGGCCGCCCCCGGCGGCTGCAGCTGCAGGTAGGCGCGGCTGCACCAGCGCCGCGCCTCGCGCGCCTCCAGCCCGGCGTGCCGCGCGGCGGGGCAGGCGGCGAAGAAGCCGCCCGGCCGGCTGCTGACCAGGCCCAGCCCCGCCAGGAAGCGCCAGTCGGCGGCGGCCCTGCGGGGTGGGTGGGGGTGCGGGCAACAGCCCGAGCTGAACCAAACCTGTACAGGGCTGGAGCCAAAGTCGGCGCTCGCGCCAGCGCCGCTGCACGCCCCTCGCCCGGTGCATGCCCCGCGCCCCGGCTGTCCGCCCTCCAACCCTCCCGGCACCTCCAAGCACGCTGCCCCCAACCCCCACTCACATCCGTATCCCCGACCCCCAAACCCCTGCCCCCGCCCGCGCCCCTACCTCCTGTCCGCGGGCGCCAGCCCCAGCGTCTCCAGCTGGCGCTGCCGCGGGTCGGCCGTGAGCACGTGCAGGCTGGCCAGCAGGCAGCTGGAGCGGGCCAGGCTGGGGGCAGGAGAGGGGGGAGAGGGGTGTTGCAAAATTTGGAGGGGGGAGAGGGGGCAGGCAGGGCAAGCGGTGATGGGTTGCGGCGGGGAGGTGGATTGTACTGGGCTATACTGATGGCACAGAGGTACAGGCAGCAGGGCCAGCGTGTGGCAGGCTGCGGCTATTCGCGATGCACGCACACGGCACACCTAAAGCCTGCCGCGCATGTGTGCGCGGCACCTGTGGAGCTGCGCCCGTGCGCCCGCGGCCCAACGGGACATATGCACACAGAGCCACGCCCAGAAATGCAAACACCCGCACGTGCACACGCATACGCACACAAGAACTTCTGGTCAGGCCTCGTTCCGGTTCCTCCAACCTACTAGGAGACCACGCAATGCCCGCACCACCCCGCGCCACGCGGCTCACCGCTTGCCGCCCACCGCGGGGCTGCTCCGCAGGCGGGCCAGCTCGCGGATCATGCGCACGTAGCGCCGCAGCGCCGCCACAGACACCTCCTCGGGCCGCAACCGGCCCTACAAGGCATCGACAGAGGGAGCGCGCGGCAGGTGAGGCAACTATGAGAGGGGGATGCATGCAGGCGCAATTGTCTCAGGTAGCATGGCATTAGCATAGAGTTGGCGGCGGTTTAAAACGGGTCGACGAGAGGGGCACTGTGCCTTGCCCTTTTGGCTGTCTGTCATGGAACCTGGAGCCCCTTGCGAGCTGCCGGGGCGTCCAGACACCCCCAAGCCAACGCTGGGCCCGCATACCCAGCAGCACCCCTGCTTCTGGTCGTCTGAATGCGTGCTGTACGTGATTACGTGGACCCACCACATCAGCATCCCAGCAGCTGATTAGGAACAGCAGCTTCTCCACATATGTTAGGTCCGGCGACTCCAGGATGGCCTTCGTTAACGAGGCGGAGGGTGGGTGGAACGAAAGCAGCGGGTGTGGGAGTGGGGGAGACGGTCAGGCTTTTGCCCCGGGTTAAGAGTTGCGGTGTCCCGCTGCCATCGAGCACTCCCTTACCCCAGCATATATGTGCGACAGCTGCGGCAGAGCTTGGGCCAAGGCCGCGAATACATCTGCAGCTGCTTGCCGAATTTCAGCGCTGTGCTTCTGTGCCTCCCGCTGTCGACTCTGGTCGTTACCCATGGCAATTACATGTCTCAAAAATAGCAAAATGGATCTAATCATCAGCACGAAAAATCATTCCCGCGAGACGCTCGCGGCCAGAACGCCAGGAGCTTCTTTGAGGACGCGCTGGTCCAGGCATTAGCAGCGCCTTTTTATGTGTTCTATAATAGGCTGTCTGGGTGTTATTGCGCAAGATGGGGCCACGCAAGCTGGTGCTGGATCCGACTGGCGCGACCTGAGCCCAGGTTTGGTCGGCTTCCACACGCACACGCATACAGCTGACCTGTTTATAACAGTCATGTCACGCGATGGCACGCGCCTCCAACAACGTCCTCGGCGCTAGTTTGGCCGACGCCATTTCGGGGCTTGATCGACTTTTAGCCCAGGCCGCTGCAGCTGAAGCTAGCGTTTCAGATGTAAAATCGTTATCGTCTGATGCTGGCGCTCTGCATGCGCAGGCTTGTAGTGCAATTCTTGCTGCGCGTTCGGCAGTCAAGCTAGAGGCCTGCAGCGGCATTTCTTTTCTCAGCTTCGCATGGGCAAGGACCAACTTCGTCGAACAGCTCGCCTGGCTGGAGCGCACCGGCCAGCTGCTCACACAGCGCGTTGGCCGGGGCCGCTGGCGCCGGGGCTGCGGCTGCGGCCGCCAGCACGCCGGCGGAGTGCTCGGCAGGCGCCCCATCTGCTCGTTTGATTGCTCAGATCCTGTTGTTGCCGTGGATTCACTTGCTGGACACCGTATGCATGGTGGTGATCAGCCTGCGACCGCTGCCCGGCCGCCCGCCGCACGCACACACGCCGTGCACCGAGGCTCTTGCCTCAGCATTCCAGGTGCGACCCCCACGCCGCAGGCACTGGACCTACCTGTCATGCCAGAACCACATTACTCTCGCACTGGGGCTATTGAAATGCACAACTGACTTGGCCTGACTTGCTGGCCCGTCATCCCCACCGGGATGGCCTTATTGCCTCTTCCACGCGCAGGCCATGGTCGGCCGGGAGAGGTTACAGCATATCACGGGTGTGCTGCAAGGTTTACCGCGTGCTTGCTCATTGCTATTTACGGAGCTTTATGGTGTCGGCGCGGGAGTCACCACCAGCAACAGCCCCGCTGTCAACGGCGTGGGTGCCCAGAGCCCCGGCGGGGTGCTGGTGCAGCAGCAGCCTTCTTCTTCTGAGCTTCTTCATAGCCTTGAAAGCTTGGTTACCGCAACCAATGACGCCGCACACAGCCTGCATTTTGCGAGCATGTTGTACACGCTGGCGGGTCAGCCTGATGGCTGCGGATGGGCCAGGCTTGTGGGTGCAGCAGAACGTGCTATGGCTGCGGTGCACGAGGACGAGGTCGACGAGGCCTTCGACCGTGCAACCCAGATGCAGCTGGTGGCGGTAGGCACCCGCTGCAGGCTGCGATACCCTTCATAGAGTACAGCCAAGTGCGCTCGCTGCCTACTGGCACCGCGGCAGAGCTGCGCGCTGCCTTGACGGCGAAGCCGGTGCAGCGGCTGCAGGTGGCGCTGCTGGAGCGACTCATCCTGCACGGCGGGGCCGGGGACGGGGACGGCGGCGGAGGTGCAGGCGGGGGCGGCTGGCCAGGGTGCGGCTGGCCAGGGCGGCAGCGGCAGCGGGAGGCAGCAGCAGTCCTGGCTGGCGGGCCACGAGGCGGCGCAGGGATGTGTCGTGCTGCCATGCACGGGAGCTCGGGAAGCTCAGCAGGCGCGGCAGTTGGACACCTACTGGTCGCAGGCGGAGGAGCAGCATCGGCTGGAGGGTGTACATGCCACGTGGCTGGCGGCGAGCTTGGGGCTGTGGCAACGGTTGGCCTCCCCTAGGGGACTAAGTGGCGTCCCGCCGCCGCCGCTGGCGCTGCTGCTGCCGCTGGCGGGCCGCACGGCGGAGGCACTGTGGCGGCTGAGCGGCTTGCACGGAAGCGGCGGCAGCGGCGACAGCGGCGTGGGGCCTGCTGGCGACAGTGACGTTGCAGGGCAGCGCGGCCTGGGCCTTGGCGGCGCCACGTACGGAACCGAGCCGCTGTTCACAGCCGCTTGCAGCCAGGTAGGTGCGGCATGTGAAGGGATCGTGCGTACACGCTGGCTGCTGTGGTCTCGCCAATGTAGGCGGCTCGGTTGGCTGGGGTAATGAATGCGGGTCCGTTCGTGTGCGTGTTGGCTTCCCTGCGGTGGTGGCGACTGACCAAGTCCAGGAACTGGGTGTGCGGCAGCGGCGTTTTAGCAGCCAGGGGTTGGCCAGCACTCAAGACCGATCGGCGGTTTGCACCGTACACTCTCTCATGGACACAGGAGGTTGCGAGGGGCTTCTGCTTCTCCAAGTGCTGGCTTTGCGAACTGGGCGGCGCCAGCCGCCTGGAACGCCGCTCGCCACAATTTGAAGCGCTGCTGCCGGCTGCGATTGAGGCCCAATCAAGGTACTTGGCGTACCAGGCGGCTGCGCTGAGGCATCACTTGCAGCGTCAACAGCACACATGCGGGCAGGTGGGCGCGACGATGGACACGCACGGTGCCGTGTTGATGTGTGTAGCCAGTTGCCCAGCTCCTACTTGCTTTACAGTTGATCGAGGCCCTGGCCGGTAGCTAGTCGCTTGGCATTACCTTCTTGTGTGTGCGTGGGGCTTTTGATGGCGGTGCGTGCTTTGAGGTTATCTAGTTGCACGATTGTCTCTTGTCACGCTGATATGCAACACCAAAACGTACCTCCCGCTTACTTAGCGCCGCTGTTACCAAGCGTGGATATGCCGTGATGCGGCGCGCAGGAATCGAGCACACAGACGTCCGCCACAGCCGGCGACCCGCAGGCATCAACCGCAGCAAGCAGCTCGGTCGCCGAGCCACGGACGGCAGGAGTGGCACCAGCAGCGCGGGGGCCGTGGCCCGGTCTGGGGGCGGCGGGCGCACTCATCAGCAGCAAGCGGGCAGGCATGTGGGAGCGGGAGCTGTTGTACAGCCTAGACATTGTTCTGTCCGACATGACCGAACTGTGGAGCCTCATCCGGAAGAGTGAGTACCGCAACGCCTCCGTTGGTGGAGGGCAGCGGCAGGCAGCAGGGGGGCGGGGCGGGTGTATGTGGGTGGGGCAGCGTTAGGTGGTCGCAAGCCGCATTGGTGGTGCGTCTCGTGTATTTCAGATGAACTTAACCACGCGTAGCTTCATGCGCGCGCCCGAGTCACCCCGGGTCCGATGCCGGCCGCCAGATTGCTGACCCGTATGTATGCTGCCGCTGCCGTCATGCCTTGCAGAAGACCAGGCGAAGGGCTTGAGCGCGGGTTGCCGGGCTGCGGCCGCGGCGGCTGCGCGGCGGGCCGGTCTGCCGCGCACTCTCGACACCGTTTTGCGTGCGGTTACCGCCATTCAGCTCTCTGCTGCGGGATATGCTGGTGGTGGCGGCCGCAGCGATGCCCCAGCGCCTGGTAGCGATGGGGACCGCACCATTCAGGGCCAGCACAACGAGCATGATGCTGCGAAGACTGTGCACCGCCTTTCGTGGCTGATCCCCAGTGTACAGCGTATCCTGGAGCTTGAAGCACTTGCTGCGCCGGCAGCCGAGGTGATGGAGGCATCAGCAGTAGCTACAGCTGCAGCAGCGAGGGCGGGTGTGCCGGTGCCGGCAGACGGCAGCGGCACCCGCGTGCCGGCGGAAGACGACCAGCAGGCCGCCACATCCACATCCGCATCCAGCGAGTCAGCAGCAGCAGCCGGACAGCGGCCAACAAAAAGGGGAAGCGACGGCACAGACGCTGCAGCAGCCGCGGACGGCGCCAACAGCTGCAGCGACAGCCAGCAGGGGTTTGGGGCGATGCTGACCGGCTTCAAGCGTGCGTTGGCCGTAGCGCATACGTTTGACTGCTACATGCCGACCGCGGCTGGACCCGGACAGCGGCAACAGTATGACCCATTCACGACTGCATTCCTGTCGGACGCCGTTGGGCTGAGCTGGCAGCCGGCTCCAGCTGCAAGCATGCCCCCTGCGCATGCACCTTGCGCAGCTGCGGTGCGGCGCCAGGCGGCTGTGGCGGCGGAGGCGCATGCATACGGGCTGCGGGCAGCGTGCGCGGTCGGGCTGTCGCACTTGCCGATCACGCTGATAAGCTCCCCCTATCTCGCAGCTCTCGTGCCGTCCGCACTTGAGGCTTGGGCGCTTGTGGCCACAGCCTCACGGGCGGCGCCGGGTCCGGACGGCGCAGCCGGGGCATCCCAGCTGCCGACGGCGCAGCTGTTTGCCTGCCAGCCGCATCAACTGCTGGCGGCGGCGTGTGAGGCGCTGCCGCGGGTGCCGCGGAATGAAGATTCGGAAGACCACACATTTCCGGACGTGCGCTTTCGCCTGACGGCCTGCGTGCTGCGCGTGCTGGCTGCGGCCGGCAGCCACCCGCAGGTCGCGCCGCACGTGCTGTCGTGGCTGGCCCCAGCGCCGCCTGTGCCGCAGCAGCCAGTAACGGTGGGGACAGCAGGGGCAGCGCTTGCCCCGCCGCTGCCAGGAGCTTCACATGCAGCCGGTTCACCACACGCGGCCCTGCGCGGCTGCATGCGGGTGGCGCTGAAAGAGGCGCTGCCGGCTATGCTTGCGGCTGACGATGATCCGCGGCCAGGGCAGGAGTTCGTGAACCGCGCACACGCTGCGGGCGTTGCGGCCCTGCTGGAGCTCGCGGGCTACTGGGCAGCTCAGGCGGAGGCAGAGCACCGGGCGTCTGTGTTGGGAGCCGGCGGTGCAGCTGCAGCAGGTGGCAGCAGCAGCGGCGGCAGCAGCGGCTGGGCACGGCGTGCGTCAGCAGCCGCGTGGTTCCGGCACTTCTGCGCTTTCGCGGCGGAGCTGCTGGAGCGTCGGGTGAGGTTCCAGCCGCACGAGCTGACGGAGGAGGTTGCGGAGGCCGCTGAGGCGGGCGCCGAGCTGATGCTGGCCTTGCGCCTGCCCGTCCGTGGCGCACCCATCACAAGTGCGCTCGGCGGGTACGGGTCTGGAGGCGGGGCCGGGAACGGGGCCAAGAAAGCGGCTGCAGCAAAGCAGCGACGGCAGCAGAAGCAGCAGGGAGGAGCGGGAGGGGCGCAGGATGCCACGGGCGGTGTGGTGCTGCCGCCGCCCCTGCCCGTGGACCCGGTGGGGACGGCGCTGTGGTGGCTGCGTGCGTGCGGCAACCCCGGCTGCCTGGAGTTTGGTGGCGAGTCGGAGGTGGAGCTGGACCTGCGGCTGTGCGGCCGGTGTCGGAGCGTGCGGTACTGCAGCACGGCCTGCCAGGCGGCCCACTGGCAAGCAGGCCACCGTGCGGTGTGCGCGTGGGTGGCGGCGGCGGTGGCCTCTGTGGGTGTCTGACTGACGCACTTGGCGCTGCTGAGCGCGCGGGACGCACATTGCACCGCATGCACATTGCGGCATCGCCGGATAGGTGCGAATTCACTGGCAGATGCTGGTGTTAGGGGTCGCTTGAGTGTGGACACATTCGTGATATGTTACTCCGTAAGGACCCAACAAGCAACGAGGATACTCTAGAGGTGATTCATGCATGTGACATGCAATTGAGGGTACTGCTGTCGAATACGCCTCGCTGTTGTGTTATTATTGGGCGCCCCGTGCATACGGCGACGCATCTAGAGAACTCTAGACTGGTGGCTGTTGGTTGGGACAGCAGTGGTAGGTAGACCGAACTACCGTATGATGGTGTGTTTCGGGGATGCTGCTGCATCCTGTGGTACTGTGGTTGCTACTTGATTTTATGTTGCATACAATGAAAATTGCTTAATACATTTTACCCGTGTCAGCTGCTTGATTGCGCACAGTGCTGTCGAAACTGGAGCGCCTTGTATGGCTGCTGGCTGGGACGGTGGCGGTATGCGCACCAAAGTGCAGTGGTGAAGGGAGGTGCGCAACGCGCTGGATGCTCATCGTTCGTACTGTGTGAGGGTGGGGCTGTCTACAATTCCTGGGGATGCTGTTACATTCTGTGATACATGTGCTGCTGTGCAGCAGATTGTGGCCTGCCGGCAGCATTGAGTTCATTCCGCCCACCCAAAACTAGAGGAGCGAATAGGTACATATTTCCATCAGCAGATGGGTTTCCTCTGCAACTGAAGGGCACTAAATAGTCTGGAAGTTAGCCATGGCCACGCATGCAACAGCTTGTCGTCGTCTCAGTGGTCTCATCACCGCACATACGTACCGGGTGCAGTACCTGTGCCAGCCAGCACTGCCAAGCCGCGTGTCAGCATGCCCCCCTGTGTGAAGCGGCAAAGGGGAGCGGCCACGTGGATGGCCTCTTAGCATCGTCAGCGCGCAGTTGGACTTGGGCGAGCTCAAGCTTTTGGCTCGGGCTTTCAGCCGCAGTGCTCGTGCATTCCATCTACGCTGTAGAAATTTACCCCAAATCCGCCGAAGGCGGAGAAGTTTTCTGGGGTTTGAGGCCGGAGCGTAGATGTAATGGGGGTTTTGGGGGCGTGCCCTACGAAAATGTTTCCGGACATAGAGGCCGCCGCCCTACGCTGTGTAGACGCCGGGGGCCTAAAGCCATGTACATGATACGGGCACTGTACCAGGCGGCCCGAATGCTCATGTCGCTGCGCCTCAGCAGCCAGCCGGCATAAGCGTCCCCGTCTAGACGGACCCCCTCCCCATCTAGACGGACCCCCTCCCCGTCTAGACGGACCCCGTCCCCGTCTAGACGGACCCCCTCCCCATCTAGACGGACCCCGTCCCCGTCTAGACGGACCCCGTCCCCGTCTAGACGGACCCCCTGCCCGTCTAGACGCCCGGCCCATGTTAAGACGAGACTCGAAAAGTCGCCATTATGTCACGCGCGCTGCAAGGAAGTTGTCTTCGCATTCCTCGCGTCAGCTATGCCGGCGTGAGGCCGCCTGGGCGCCGCGCTGGCTCAACTGATTCCGCGCTACTGGCCCCGGCGCGATCCTCGGTGATAATGCTCAAGATTCCATGTTAGATGCACCGCAATACCCTACTCGCGTGATGTTTGCATAGGGTTGAGATGCCCCGCCTGAACCCACCTACCACACATTCTGGCAAGGTGGCGGTCTGCACGATCATGCATGCTACTGTGCCCCTGTAACATTCAACCACGGACTGCAACCACGGAGCCACCTCTCCCCCACAGCGTGCGCGTTCTGCATGGCACCGCATGGCCGTCTGTTAGCATGCGGCTTGGCATGCGGCCCATCGCTCACACCCCCCTTGCGCGCGTGCACTGCGCGGCACCGCACCGTACAATGCTTAGCATTCATGAAGTCAGCCCTTTGTCCTAGGTGTCACGCCCCAACCACAAAAATGGACACGCAAGTCGGATCTACTGTCTTTACCCAGACCGCCGTACGTATGTCACACGCACTCTCTAGCAAATTGAAAGGCTGCCTGCGCATGCGCCCGCGCCCTTGATGTGCGCCCCCAAGCATTCCCAATCCGACGCCCCTACATGCACGTGCGCCTTCCATGTGGTCATGGAATCAAAGCGCCGCTGCGTCCATGCAGCATCACAGGGATAATGTGTGTGTGTGTGTGTGTGTGTGTGTTAGAGAGCACAAGGGAAAACGACAAATGTGTGTGTGTGTGCGTATTCTGCGCTGGGGCCGGCAGAGTTGCCGTATGCGCACGCAGAGCTACAGCATCCAAAACCCAACAACCATTTTTAAGCAATGAGGTGAGGTACACGTGGACAAATCTAGATGGCGTCTGTATAAGAAGTCAACAACGGACACACGACGCAGCGCGCGCCACCGCCGACGCAGAATCCCAGCAGCGCGCGCCACCGGGGACTACGGGGACGCGCTTGACTCGCTACGCCATCACTGACACGCACATGCGCATTTCACGTCTGCTCTACACTTTTCGCCACTTGAA